>JAOEHQ010023487.1:0-14184 GCA_025447715.1 Asclepias incarnata
AAACATGATGCACAATGATTTTCAATTAAGAATGAATGATTGTTTTATTTGTTTTACGTTAATAGTTGTTTTATTTATACCAATCCTTATATATATATATATATATATATATATATATATATATATATATTTGTGAAACAGGCGACATCGTGAATCAACCTAATGGACCAAAGTCGATCGATCACACCACCAGTTGGTTTCATTATTTTGGCATTTTATTAAAACAATGTCATTAATTAATCGATCCGAACCACTCACTCCCTCGTCATCCATATCATATCTTCAAGGTACGTTACCTCATAATTAATTAAACCGTAGTTATGTTTCAAAGTCTATGGGGCCGAAGTTCAATTGGTCAAAGTCAATATATATTTACTAGTAAAAGAGTGTCAACACACACGTGCGAACACATGGGGTGACTGAAGTTGGCCTGGTTTCAATTTATAGTTTAAGTAGGTGAGAAGAGCATTAAAATTTTGGGGTTAAGGAAAGTGATGGCCTTTGATCGAAACACTCATCACTAAATGACACCACATGAAGAACTTGCCCTAAGTATCTTTCCTACATTTACTCCATCCAAATCCATGTTACTTTTCCTTTCAATATATTGATTCTATTTGTTTTTATTGAAATAAAATGTGTATACATATTTGCAAAAAAAAATAAAAAATCATACAAGTATACATATTGGCCGGGGCAAAAAAAGAAAGAAAAGAAAAGCGTATTAATTAGATATTTGCAAAAAAAATTTATATCATGGCTCAAAACATCATACAAGTCATACATATCCTTGTTGTTTATCACGGTTCAAAATTTCAAGTGACCGAAGATTGGAACCATGCATATACTTAAGAAGCTATGCATTAATAAGGCTAATTAAGGTGGAAATCGGTGAAACCTCTACACTCTCAACAACGAATTAATTAGGCATTTCGGGAACACCAAATTAATGCACAAACAAATCGTTTGTCACACTCTCTCTAGGATACATGAAGCTTCATAATTGAATGTGTACGTGTTATATATAATAAAAGCTCTGAATGTACGTGAAGTGATATGCTGGTACCCTGGGTGATTGAAGACCTAAGGGTGTGTTTGGTAGGGAGAGTTGAAGGTAAAGAAATGGAAATGAAATCATTTCACTTGTTTGGTACCAAAGAGAAATAAATAATGCGGAGAAATAGGATTTCTCGAGAAATTGGTTTAGTGTATTTTGATTTCCTTCTGATTTGTGAAGAAATTGGATTCTCATATAAATATTTCTCCGTGTTTTAGTTGGAGAAAAAGGCTGGCTTTCAAATAAAGGGGGTATAAATAGACTGATCACGTGCAAGGCACATTTGCACACATAATCATTCAAGCCCTAGCACAACAACCCCAATTCCGATTTGGGTGATTTCATTTCCACCATTTGTACACTGGCTGTTGCTTGTCTCCGGTAATAATAAGTCATCGCCTCCCTGATTTCTTCCTCCTCGCCCCCTTTTCCCTTTTAATTTACTCAGTTAATTTGTAGGAAATCATGTATAGATTGGAAAAGACATTGATTTCACATCGAATATACCTTGTTCCTAATTAGTTTGTCAGAAATCATGTAGATTGGAGTACGTATAATGACAGCGATTTCCATATCCAAAACACTTTGCTCCTAATTAGTAAGCAATAATCATGACAGGGATGTGCTCCTGTTCGTGTTCCTGATGTCAAAGTTCATCGATGTGCAGGGCTGAGAAGTTCAAGTCAATATACATGTTCTAAGTTAATATCCAAAGTATGTATGTAATTTTATTTTTATGAGTGTGTAATTAGACATGATTAATATTGTATGTTGTTATCTACAATCAAAAAGTTTGCTTGTAGATCATTATGGCCTATAAATGAAAAAATTTAAATATACACAATTTGGCATGGTTTGGATTTTATAAAACTAAAAAAACGAGATTATTGTAATAAAATTCTATTTTTATTTCTCTGATTTTCTTACCAAACACAAGAAATGATTTTCACTCATTTCTCAGATGAATTTCTCTGTCATTATCAAACAAAGGAATTTACTGAATTTCTCAATCCATTTCATTTCTCTCTATTTCATTTCTCTGTTTCATTTCATTTCTCTAAATTTCTCCTTACCAAACGTGCCCTTAAAGAATACAACGTAGGTGAGTGCGATCTGTCCTTTGGTTGGTACCTGTTAAAAAAAATAGATAATATATGGACGCCCAATCGTCCATGCATACACACACATGCTATATATATGCGTCTCATCATATCACGTGACTCAAAGAAATAACCGTCAATCACCAAAAAATCAATCAGCCATGACCATAACAACCACAACCACTGCAAACTACCTAACAACATTTCTCACCGTCGTGTTACTTACTTCAATAACCACCGGTGAATCAACTCCGGTAGCATTCCCGCCGGCGAACGGAGGTTGCGCAGACTCGGTGATCTCATTCTCTCCATGTCTGCCGTACATATCAGAACCGCCAAACGACCTCTTCGAAGATCCTACACCTCAATGCTGTGATGTTTTCAACGAAGCTTTTGATTCCGGCGAGGCGGAGTGTTTGTGTTACCTCGTTCGGCAGACGTCAATTCTCGGTTTTCCTCTTAATGCTTCTAAAATCCTTTCCTTATCAGATCTCTGTTCTTCTCTCACTAATTCCACCACTAGTTCATCTATTCAATCTGTCTGTTCAGGTTCTTATGCTTTTCCTTCTTTCTTTTTTCGCTTTTTAATGAGTTTTTGTTGATTTTCTGCTTTAATTTTATTGTTATAAGTTTCGATTCTGGAAGTCTGTAGAAGTTTGTGTAAGTATATAGCGAATTGCGTAGAATCAGGATTAATCGGTAGGTTTTGATATCAGGTTTAGCTAATTGACTTACCATGGTGTTTCAGAAATTTGGGCGGGAAATTGTGATTTAAAATTAATTATATTCAGAAATTATAATTAATTAAGAGTACTGTGGTGTCGTGCCTTAGAGAACTGATATTATGAATTCCTGAAAATTTTTAGATCAATGTTACTCATTTACCGATTAGGTTAGGTATTCTGCTCTCAAATATAATGTTCCGCTTGCAATTTGAGAGTGAATGTTGTTTCGATTTTGGTGTTTGTGGCTAAGCGAAATTTACTATAAAATATCGTAACGAGGCTAAAGCCAGTTGCCGAGTGAATGAAATCAGATATGCCTCTTGGAACAGCACACTGTGGAATAAGATATAATCAGAGTATGTATAATGTACGAGTATATGTATCTGCTTAGCCAATTGACTATAATTTGCTGTTCGAATTTTGATTTGTCTGCTATTAGGCCAGTTTTTTTTTTCATGCCTGGGTAGTGATCGAAATTCTTTTATTAGTAGTTCTGATCTTGTGTGGCGAAATTCTTAAGGCTTTCTTTGTTTTTGTTGCTAAAACCATCAAGTATATGAAAGTCTCTTTATGTTATTATTATCGTGTTCAAATGGTTTTACTTATATTGCTTTTATTATGTATGCATTTGATTCAGAGTCCCCAACTCTGCCTCCTCTCATCACCCCCACTACGAGGCCGCCGCCCCCACCGTCACGTTCAGGTTCTTTACTATCCCAGTTTCTTTCCTGACTGTTCTGCTCATTCTTTGTTGAATATTTTTTGTTTATATTTAACAATTCCACTTAACTGAAAGTCCTTAAGCACTTAACTAGTCCGCAATTTAGCATTTGCAGCGAGTCTAATAGCTAATAGATAGTATTCATACACCTATGCGATAAACTGTACATTTTAAGTAGAGATACTAGCATGTGGTAAAGTTAATCCGACATTGTGACCCTTGTATAGGTTGTTTTGGATGAATTAAATGCCATATGGTATCTGATTTCATTCCTATGTGATTTAGTTTTTGATTTTTTGCCTCATGGAATCAATGATATCAACCTTGCGTATCATGTATTTGCCAATGAACTCCATTCATTTGATTTTGTTAATATAAAATGCATGGCAACTATTGCAGTTTCTGATGCTCGTCAATCGCCTCCTCCCCCATATCATCCCCAATCTCCTCCTCCTTCTCCTCCATCGCCAATCACCAATCCAAGACCTGCCAACAATGCATCTGGAGTTAACAGCACCAAACCATCTTCATCAGAGAAGAGCAACAATCCCACCGATCTTTTGCTAAAAGTTATCACTCTCACTGCCATATACCTGCTGTTTTTTGTTCGTGTTCCTGTATTCATCTTTGAGCAGTATAGAGCAGGTATGGAACACTAGATCAGACTTCATACGGTGTTGTTTTTCTGAATCAATTCTGATGCAATTTAGGAACTAGACCATAGCATGTATAGACAATCTGATTTACATGTAAAGATGAGTGTATGAGATCTCTATGGGTTCAATAATGAATGTGCAGTTAGACATCAAGTGAGCAGCCTATATAAGCATATCAGCTAACGAAGTTAAGGGTAAAATTTTGGTCTCATTTGACCCATTGTTCAAGCAGACAGGTTTTGATTTAATCCATTAGCAAATATATAGTGTCCCGACTAAGAATCCAATTTGGTTAAGCAAATGGATCATTTACATAAATCGATCTTTTTTTGTATTTATTTCAATATAGGTATATTCAAGCTTGAATTCATAGCTTTTAGTAGTGGCAGTGACAAGTTGCGGCTTAAATATGAGCCTCTTTTTGGTTCAACCAAGTAAATTTTTGTACCATTCTATTTCCTTCAAAAACTCTTATAACTTAACAATTATGATCAGGAGGGAAACGACAATTGAAGTAGTTAAACTATGATTATATTCCATTTTGTTGTTTTAAATATATGCTTCTTTTTTCTTTTTTTGTCAAGCTGTTTTAAATGAATGCTTAGCTTGGGGTTATATTCTAATTTTCCATTCTATTTGCAAAGTGATTGCGTAATGACGAAGTCCTTGAGCAACACTGCAAGTGTATGGGGCCTGTGGAAGATTGCAAATAAGGAAGAAGCATCTACTTCTTGGTTCTATATATGATTCTTCCTGTTTGTAATATTGACTCCATTTATTAATGATTGTTTCCATTGTATTAATTTGGTATGAACTGGCCGGTTAACCGAGTTGCGCTATCTTCATGAGGCATATCTCAGAATATAGCTATTGTGGGAGTCTCTTAAACAGTTGGAAGATTTAGTAGATCGAGGTACCACCCTCATTTACCTCAAAAAGTAAATTATTTGCAGTACAATACCACCTCATTCATCTATCTGAAACAAGCACTACATAAAGCGCCCATCTTCTTCTGGTTACCCACATATCTGGCCTGCCAAGTCAGCTCTCCAGTGAGAACGAGCCTTTGTCTCAATGCTATGACATATATATCTTCCACAATTAAAGCCTTAATTAATTATGGTGAACAATCATATCATGAATGATTCTGTTAGCTTGTTCATACAGCACCCTCTTAAATTTCCTCTTAAGGCCATCAAGCTTTTTCCTTATCAGACATCTGTTCAGCAATGAACAATATACTAATGCCACTCGATCTCAAAATTTTGATGACTTCTGTATTTTTATTTTCCTTCCTTTTTCGGACTTCCACGTTGTTAATTTTCTGCAGTTGTTTACAAGTACAATTTACAATGTGATTAAATGTGTGTTAATTTTCAGCTTAATTAGTGGTGTTATAAGAGGGAAACCAAGGAGCTTCTTTCTTTGGCATATATAAGACCAAAGGGAGTGGGGCTACCCAACTTGTGGGCGACTCGTGACATGTGGTGCCCAGCAAGTTGGGTAGCCTAAAAAAAAAGGGGGAGTGGGGCTACCCAGGAGGGTGGGGCGACTCGCGACACGTGGCACTAGCAATCATTGTTTTTTTTTTTTTTCCTTTTTTTTCAATACCAACTTATTAATAATAAATAAAAATACATATTATATAAATAATAACTAAAAATACATATTATATAAAAATAACAATATTACATAAATATTAAGGGATTAGTACCTAAGAATGTAATGAATTATACACGAATGTTTATGTTAAGTAATGAACTACTCGGATGTTTATTGTATGTAATGAATTTTCAAATCCTGGTTATTGGATGTATCTAGGTATATGCGGCAATCATATAAGCTTCCACTTGTAAGTTTTTGATTGGTCGAATACATCCGATAACCATGATTTTAAAGTTCATTACATACAATAAACATCCAAGTAGTTCATTACACAACATAAACATTCGTGTATAGTTCATTACATTCCCAAGTACTAATCCCTTTTTCTTTTGCATGCATGTTCCATTATATTTTATTTCATTTAAATTTAATATTGAAGATGACACCTTATGATCGATCTAATTCAAGAATTCAATCTCAACTTATACAGGGAGAAGACTACGCCACAAGAGCATATGTATTGAAGGAAGAAGTGAAGGCCATGATACCAAAAATTACTAGTAAGTTTGGGAATCCATTTATTAAGACCCTAGAGTTGGTTGATGACTTGCAAAGACTTGGAATATCATATCATTTTGAAGAGGATATAAGACATGTCTTGGAGATGATTTACCACAATTACTACAAACGCCATGAAAGTTGGAACAAAATGGATCTGAACCTCAAATCCCTTGGATTTCGACTACTTAGGCAACATGGTTATCAAGTTCCTCAAGGTACGTACAACTTCAGTTTATTGTTCTAAAATAATAGTATTGTTCTAAAATAATAGTATTAAATCTCTTACAATTGTTCTAAAATTTAGAATATTTATCACTCTATCGTTATGTATAATATCTTACATATATCTATCTGTTTTGGTAATACAAACATATCATTCAAACATTATCTACTCATTTTATCTGAACTAAACAAAAAATAAGTCACCTACATGAACACATCCTATTAGGTAAAACATGCTTTAGCTCATTAAAAGTGATAATATATTGAGCTCCTATCTAAGATCCGATAAAACACATTAATTTTGTAGTGGTAACAAAAAAATAATCAAACGATAACATCATTCATAATATAACAAGAGTAAATTGAAAACCTAAAAAAAAACATATTTAGTGAAATTCTGGAATATGTAAATTAAGTTTGAAATTAATTCAATAGATTATTATAACTAGTTATTGACTATGAATTAAGTTAATCGTTTGAATCTATAATAATAAAACAACTTGATAGTAGACTACTTGATAATCTCAAAAGTATAATTATAAATAACTTGATAGTAGACAATTT
Source organism: Asclepias incarnata (assembly GCA_025447715.1). Taxonomy (NCBI): domain Eukaryota; kingdom Viridiplantae; phylum Streptophyta; class Magnoliopsida; order Gentianales; family Apocynaceae; genus Asclepias; species Asclepias incarnata. The sequence continues at coordinate 7,212 of JAOEHQ010023487.1, forward strand.
GATAGTTTATGATCAAAAACATAATGTTAGAAAACTATTGGTTTGTTTTAGGTGTATTATTATATACATAACAAATTGAGCTATATTTAAAGTGGGGGTAAAAATTGTAAATTCCGATGTCAAGGAGTTAGAAGTAAAACATTTTAATAAATATAAGGTTAGCAGTACAAAATAGTAATAGAAACATTGAAATTTGAGTCATCTTCTTCATCTCCCACACTGTAAATATGTAATAATATGACTTCCATTAAAACCCAAACCCAAACTTCTTTTCTTGTACCAAATCAATGAGTTTGGTTTTCGTCCAGTAAGGTAGGTCTTTACTAAATCTCAACATAGGTCCTTCAAAAATTATCACACCATCTCTAAACTTTTTTTGAAACTAAAGTAGGTCCTAGGACCTACCTAATATAACACTAGATCCGCCCCTGATGAGTAGCTCGTTTGACTTATAAAAAAAACTTCTTTCAGAGCTTAAAAGCTAATCAAGCTCACTTTAATTAAGCTCTTTGGAATCGATAAGCTCAACTAGCTCGTCCGACTTATAGTAAAACGAACTTTCAAACAAGTCAAACCAAAAATTAATATTTCAAGTTCAACTCGTAAAACTAATCAATACATTAAATTTAGGGTTCAAAATCGAGCTTCAAGCCTCCAGGAGCTCGTTAATATCTCAAGTTGTTTATACCCATATTAGATTAATTTTGCATTAAACATGTGTATCAAGTGAAAATAAGTTTACAAAAAGTCAAAAACATTAGGAATACTAGACTCATGCCCGCACGATGCGGTGGTGATGGTGGTGGCGGCGGTGGTGTGGTGGCGGCGGCAGGGGTGATGGCAAAGGGTGGCAGCGACGAGTGGCGGCGGCGGCGGCAATGGCGCTGGCGGAACTTGAACTTTTTCTTCGGAGGGTCCAAAATCATTTGATGTATAAAACGAAATACAATATTTGTGTGTTTACATAACCTATTAACGATACAATTATTACTATTATTATATATATTTTTATTGATATATTCATTTACTTTTAGCTCTACATTTATATACACAAATATACTATACAATAACTTAGTTGTTTAGTATATTCCTTATAAGTTATAACTATGTTTGAAACTATATATATTTTTTATAATAAAAATAACTCTACATTTATATAAACAAACAGACTTTACATAAGTTTGTTGTCAAGTATATTTCTTATAACTTATTATATATTTTATTTATTGTATACACTATATTTTTGTTTAGTAATAGAATAACTATTAATAAAAAGATAAAAGTTAAAATGAAGTTTGCTATACTCGAACCTGAGCCTAAAAATGGCTAAAGACATTACATCGTGAGCAACAACCAATTAAGCAAAGAGCAGGATTGTTTATTATTTTGCCAAACCTTATATATATATATATATATATATATATATATAAGGTTCCTCTCCCTACCCCCACTAAGTTCCACCTATGGCTGGCGGGTGGCGGCGGTGGTGACGGCGACGGGTGGTGGCGGCAACGGTGGTGGTGTGGTGATGAATGTAAAAGTAATTGATGTAGAAGGGGGGTAGTGTAGTTATTTTAAGGGTTGAATGATATATATTGTAAATTATTTCATTAAGGATATTATAGATATATTAGGTGGAGATGTTTAAATTAATGAATAGAAGTGAGGGACAAAATAGGAAAATTGGATGATTTCTTTGAGAAAAGAGGTTGCTCTTAAATTAAGGAGTATAGATAAGTATATTTTCCTACTTGATGACACTAAGAAAACCCCAATCAAAAGCAAAATTATAGTAAAATACAAGGCACACATATGAATAAATTTGGATCCATTGGGCTGTATTACAAAAAATTGGATCTCATTGGGCTGTATGTGAGTTTCACGCAGGTCCTAATGGACCAAAGAAAAAGTGTCTCTGTTTGTAAGATTTTGTAAGCAGGTTAAAATGGGCGAACGTAGGAATGATTATGGGTGTTAGTTGTATGCCATTTAACCAACTCACCTTGTGAGTTGGCTATTGGTATGCCTTACGGTTGGTCAGAGAGGGGTTTTACCTGAAACCCAAGGTCATGAGTTCAAGCCTTGGCGAGGGGGTTTTTCTTTTCGAATCGAAGAGACACTCTAACGCGAACCGGATTAAGAAAACGTATGCTAAAAGAATGAAATTGATGCATTAGAAATTTTTAGTAACCCGTTATTCGACTTCAATGGATATAAATTCATTGAGATGTCATATGTACTAAAAGATTAGTTGTGTCACTCTAACTCATCAACATTAACTTCAAACTGTTCCCCAGTCGAGAGGATCTTGACACTAACCATACCTCTTTGCCACTCAAAGCTTCCTACAAGTATCAATCTGCGTGCATTTATTCTAGCTGCTCGCTTAAACACCCTGCCACAATAATGCAATTAGAAACGAGGTGGCAATTAGGAACCATTTACTTATCCATGGGTAAATTTAGAATTTTTTTTTTCATTCTCAAACAGTGTATATATAGCTCAAGAATTTTTTTTGATAAAACGGGTTCAAAGTCACCAAAATAAGTTTGTGATCATAGTTGACACACCAAATTTTACAGAGATTAAAAACTGGATAAAAGGGTCGACCTAACCCAACCTGTACAAAAAATTACATGTTTTGACGCTACCAGGACAATTTGCCACCACCAGGAACCACCGTACCTGATATAATGAAACAGTGAGAAGAAACATGTATTCAATGGGAAATCAGAGCTGCTTACCATTTAAGCGGCTTGTTTTCCAAAACTAAATCAACACATTGACCCTTTCCTCTAAGAATAGTAGCAACTTTCGCAGCTGCACCTTGAAGATCAGGATCCAGTGAACAGACAATGTTCTCCACTTCAAGAGGAACTTCTGGTAAAAGTTTCCTCTCCTTCAGCAGCTAATAGTTACCCATTTTTAATAAAAGTTAAGAGTTATTATGAAGAAGCTGAAATATCTGAAAAGACAATATATGCATACAATGAAATAAAAACGGTTTAACTCACTTCAATAATGACAGCATCACCAAAGCCAAAGCCACAGGCAGGAATGTCATCAACCCCGAAAGTAGAAAGCAAACGATCATATCTTCCACCACCACAAATGGCACGCAGCTTACCTTCTCGATCAAAAGCCTGAACAGATAGCAATATTCCATTTAAGATGTTTACTGTAATGTTTCATAATCACCTCAAAAAAAAAAACATATTCATGGTTTTTATCTTTAGCAATAGAAAAAAATTGACCTCAAATACAATTCCAGTATAATAAACTAGGCCCCTAACAATGGAAGCATCAAACTGAATCCATTCTGAAAAACCAAACTCTTCAGCTAGTGAGAATAGCTGTTTTAGTTCATTCACAGCTTCCCCAGCACCTCCAAGTTTCTCTGTGGAAAACAGACAAAGATATGTAACAACAATGAGAGCTACTACCGTCCAGTTTTCCAGACAAAGCCAACAGTTGGAAAACCCAAAGATATACCTCTAAATACCAACTACGCTACACTATGTATATGAGCATGTTGAATGTCATCGGGAAACTAATTTCAGAAGTATATTTTACTTGCCATAAACATTAAATCCATTATACAAAAACCTAAAGTGACATCACACAAAGCTACCATGTAACAAAGATTACAAAATAGACCAACAAAATAAATCCACCAAATATTTCTAAAAGTTCAAGAAAGTTCTTTACTAGCATGTTAGTCAAATATATTTCATCAGATATCATAAGTTAAATTTTCTTTAAGTGGAGCCAAAAATAATACCTTCAAACTGCGTGAAAGACTTCATGGACAGAACTTCCAGTAGATCATCGATCGCCTCGTTTGATAACTCAACTGACATCAGCTCTTTCTTCATCTCCTCCATGGGTATTTTACCCATCTTTTTCCAATAAAGTTCAAAATAGATCATTTAATAAACAAAAGTGTAGGTGCACTATATACACAATATGCACATAGGAAGAGATGGAAGGGTTGACCGTCCTTCGTATGCAGTTGGTCATTTTTACACGAAATGCAGAAGGCAGAATACGTTTTGTTTCATCGAAATTAGTGAACAAATGCAAATGGGTAGCTAAAATAACTAAAAATGACATAATAACAGATTTAAAAGAAGAATGGCAACCAATTGCAGTTGAATATAGCAATTCTATTATAATAGCGTGAAAAAGTTCATAAGATCAATCATCCTCACTAACCTTGTCTATGATTTTGCAAACTTTGTCAGATGAAGTTTCTGGTAGAGAATACAAACTCAGCACTTCCTGTAGAAGCTGTATGAGAGATAGGGAAGCAAGCTAATTAGTAACTTCAGAGCTTGTTTCAAGACAGCTGAAGTCCTACCAACTCAATTTTACTACTAAAAGAGAACCGAAAAGAAAAGGGGGGAAAATTTACTATGGAGCATCTGGGGCATTTTGGGACAGCTGAAATTATACCAGCTAATATGCATTAACAAAAGATAAACTAAGAAGATAATAATGAAGATCAATCCACACCTTTCTGCTAGATATCTTGAAGACTACATCTTTCGCAGTTATCCCAATTCGCTTGAAAAATATAACAATTGATGAAATAAGCTCAGCTTCTCCCTGTTATAAAACAGAATACATTTTAACTTACAATATTATATGCTATTAATATACAAGAATAACTAACCAACTAGATAGCTTGGAAACAGATTATAGCATGTCAAAGGTTTATGGAAACACATAGAAACACAAAAAGGAAACAAGAAATTCGTAAGAACATACGGTTACATCAAGCACACCCCATATATCCATGTTCCATTGGTAGTGTTCACGACGCCGTCCCCTGGTCATGTTCTCATACCGCCAACATTGTCCAACAGCAAACCATTTTAAAGGGAGGGGTAAAGATTTTCTGGACAGAAAGAAAAAACAGGGAGATCAAATTCTGGCATCCGTGCACCTAGATACACAAAATCAAAGATACCAAACAAATAACTAGAGACGTGGTCCCATATCTTCAAACCATGAAACACTAAGGAGAGTACCCTTTCTGCATGACAAGTCTAGCTAGAGAAGGAGTAAGCTCTGGCCTCAACGCAACTCGTCGATTTCCTTTATCCTCAAAAGAGTAAAGCTGCATGCATTAAAGTAGTTGAAACCATCCATGAGCACGAATCTTTTTCAGTTTGACTAATAACAAATTAAGCTATATATGTTCCACATCTTTTTACGTCATTTCAAATTTCTATTATTGAATTGATGTCTGTTATCTTATCGTACAGACTTCGGACTACACAAATGAAAAACTAACCTGGTCCGTTATTTCCTCCCCGTTTTTTCTTATATAAAGAGCCTCGGGTTCTAGCATCGGAAAATCGACCTCTTCAAATCCGAACAACTGTGCCACCTTAATTTTTAAAGAACCAGTTAGCACTGTGCGGGTACTATATCTACGAGCTACTAATGTATTATAATTTATAAAAATAAAGAAAATCAATCTTGAAAATAAACTAAATTGAGAAAACCTCTCTGAAGTTGTTGAACAGCCAATTACGAAGTCGCATTTCTTCAGGAGGGAAATCTCTTGTTCCTTTAAGAGGATTCACGTCTATCTTTTGTACTTGATTAGCCATCATATACACTATAATATTGGATACAAACTATATTAGTTAAAAGAACAAAAAAAAAACCCATAATAATGTATAGGCATGCATGAATGTGATAACATATATATATACCAGACGTTAAAGATTGGAATTAACGAATATAGATATTAATTCATGTTATGCTAAATCCCAATCAGTACGTGATAACATATCAAAAGTACGTACGTACAATACTTTTACTTTAGCCGGGTAAAAAAATATATATGCAAACTAGCTAGTGTCAATTAACTACTATACGTACATCTAACCGATTTTGATATAAACACCAAAACAATTAATTTGACGATAATTAAAAGCCCAAATTAAAAGTTGATCCCTAACACAACCCGTTTAGCTAACAGTTCAACCCGACACACAATAGTAATTATTAATATGATCAGATAAACTCGTTGTTGGAATTTATATATAGAAACCTTTGTAAGCCAATGACCAATCAAGAAAAACTCCAAAGTAACATTATTGTTGGCTTTATTACTTAAATAAAAGCCATACTATACGTACCCATTATAATGTATGTTATATATATATATATATATATATATATATATATATATAGATTATAAGCATAGAGAGACCAAAAACCGCCTTCTTCCTTGTTTTGTTCGAATAGAACCCCAAAGAACCCTCCTTTTCTTTCCTGCCTACCTTTGATTCGACCACACCCCAAAACCCTTTGGGTTTTTGCTGTCCGACATAGGAAGTAAATGTTGGAATATAACATATTAAACATGTAATAATCACGAGTAGATCATGTATAGTATACAATTAATTAACATAAACGATAAATAAATAAGCTTGATTACCTTATTGTTGTGAATTGACCAAAGAAGTGACTTTTGAACGCGACTAACGAATTAGGTTTTAAAGTAAAAACCCTCTATGATCTCACACACAACACGTCGAACAATACCCAGAGATTGCTAGATCTTGAATCACCAAAAGCTAAACACTTACGTTTGTCTTCCTTTTCATCCGAACGAAACAAAAAACAAAAGAAATTTCTCTCGAAGCCCACAAAACCAAAAACAAATTTGGTTTCTTTTATTTGTTTTCGACGAGACTCGCACAAAGAAAAATGACTACGAGTGATTTTGTTTCTTATTTTTCGTGCGGCTCTAAAACCGAGAGCTAATGATTTATATTTATAATAATAATCAATTGATTAGGTTTTTAATTATCTACCAATATATATATATATATATATAAGAGGGTGATAAATTCATTCTTAAAAAAATAAGAACTTTTGGATGGTTTTCAACTTTTATTTACAACCATTAGATCATATTAATGAATTTATCTTTGACTTTTAAATTGATCAA
>JAOEHQ010023498.1:0-14183 GCA_025447715.1 Asclepias incarnata
TTGTTATATTTTCGGAGATGTAGATAAAAATAAATAACATACAACGGTATATTTAATTTTTTAAAAAAGTTTATATATAATAAGTTACAAATATAGAATGTAAATTTCCAATAACTAATTAATTATATTAAAATATTAATAAAAAACAAAATGGTGAATCACGAGATTTACAATTGGGGCGACATTTTTTTTGGCAAATGGGGCGAGTCGCCCCTTTTCATTTCTTTCAATTTTTGGAATAATGTTCTATCTAGTTTGGCATAATAACTTATTATATTATAGCTTATCAAACATCTTTAATGATTTCATTCAGCCAAGTATCCCCTAAATACAATGAAATGATTAGCATGAACTTTATGTGCCATATATTGTAAACTTAGAAAAATTCAATACTCACTAAGGGTGTGTTTGTGAAATGCTTTTAAGATTGTTTTCTTATGTTTAGAGCTACAAGTTTATTTAAAAAAATTTATTTAAAAAGGAAAACAATATTTTGTTTTATGAATATACCTACAAATTATTTCATTCATACATGTCACTAATGTAAAAGTTATGAGTGAGTGGGTCTTTTTTCTAACTGTACATAATTGTACAGAATAATGACATGTATATGTAATACGAATTTGTTAACATATTTACAAGATCATACAGAAATATTCATTAAATATTTTTCATCATTAAAAAAGGGTACTTAAAATAAAGTTAGGTTCTACTACAAATTTCAAGATTCTGGCACTACATTGTTGATTTGATCTCTTATTTTACTTCTTGTAAGTGGTCATTTGTGAAAAGATGATAAAATTATATATAGTTAGCTGGTAAATATAATATACAAATAAAAATCAAGAAGGTTAACTTATAAGCTAAAAACATCGTTCAAATAAAACTCCACATATTGCATCAAGGATATTTTAATTCTGTTTTATTTACAATGATCGATGATAGATAGATGATACTGTAGGGGTGAGCAAAAACCGAACAAAAAAAAAAAAAACCCCCGACAAACACCGAAAAAATCGAACCGTAAAAACCAAAAACCAAAAAAACCAACGGTATTTGGTTCTGGTTTTCTAGAAACCGAAATCTTTGGTTCATTTTCAGTTTCGTGTGAAAACCAGATCCTTAAAAACTGAACCGAACCAAAAATATATATTTTTTACTTTATTATATATTTATGTTCTTTTATTACTTTTTTTTATAGATATGTTAATATATTTACTTTTGAGTGTATAAAACAAAATTAATTATATGTTTTAGGTGAAAATACAAAACAAGGTCGATTCGGTTTAATAAATTATATATTGAATCAATGCATAATAAATATCAACAATATGTAAAATCAATTGTATTTTTTGAGTTTCTTTATATTATTATTTGTTTAATAGTTAAATGTTTTATTTCTAACTTGATGAACACAAATTGTTACATTGTAGTCATTGGGAATAAAATTTAAACTTTTCTAGCCCAAGTTGGTCTAAACCCACAAGTGGTTAAAAACCAATTAAAAAAGAATACAAACCGAATAGACGAAAACCGAAAAAACCGAACTATTTAAAACTGAAACCCAATGGTTTTAATTTTCAAAAACTGAATTTTTACGATATGTTTTTCGGTTTTAGATATGTTTTATTTTAATTTTAATAAAATATATAAGAAAATAAAAAATCCCCGATACCTCTTTCTTTCTGGGGCTATTTTAATCAAACATACATTTGAGTTGGAGCTTAAACTCAAAGGGGACATCTAACTTTGATTGTGTGTCAAATCAACACATACATTATTATTATTAATATTTATTATTAATATTATACACGCCAATCATCAAATCCCTAACAAAAATCAATCAAAATCAAAGATTGGAAAATCAAAATCATCTTCGGTATTCGTTCCTCATGATCTTCTCTTCTTCTTCATCTTCATCATATCCAATTTATTCGCATATACTTTAGTTTCCGGTCCCTATTATTAGTCGTTCAAATTTATATATAATTAAAATTTATATATTTATTTTATATATTTTTTTTCTAGTAATATTTTCTTCTTCTTCTTCTTCTCTCTTCGCTCCGATGGCAATACGTCGTCGTTTTGCCGTTTTTGTCGTTGCCTTTTTTTGCTTTGTTTCTGGTCTCACCGCCAGTGATGGCGATTCTGATCCGATTTATATGTAAGTTTAGTTTATATCTTTATTATTATTATTATATATAATATGTAATATCTTTACCTATATATGTATGGTGTATGAACTCTATTTGATATCATTTTAGTGCAGATTTTAAGTTTTATTGAGCTGAAAGTTATATAAATATATATATAGAATATAGTATATATAATTTTTAGTCATTGAAGTGAATGCGGAAAATAATTATTGTGGTTAATTGAGCTGGTAAATAATATGAGGTGATATATTTACCGCAACTTTTGAATAATATACAATTTTTACAGCTGACTGTGTCGTATATGAATCAAAATATCGGCTCTCGTAAATAACAGTGGTCCTGTTGAAGATATATGATTTGATATATGAGCAGGACAATAGTAACACATGGCATATGCAAATTGTCTGATTACTGAACTGTAGATATTTATTTAATTATTTTTGTTAATTAATTCTTGTAGCCATAGTTATTATTATTATTTTTATTTGTTAAGATTCTTGTTTTGAAAGGTGTAGTCAAGATTTATGATGTTCATTTTGTGGTGGATTTGTGTTACTGTTTAAGATGCAAATTTAACTTTTGAAAGAATCGGCCTCTTGTTATTATATTTGAAACGCGATGATCTCTTGGAGCTTATTAGCTTATTTGGGTTTGGCTTATCCTTGATAATCCCAGTTTTTGTGGCTTATTTTATAGGCTTATATAAGTTTTGTCATGATTTAATGACAAAATTGCATAATCAGCTTGACAGCGTATAAGCATGAAAATTAGCCACAAAAAGTGGGGTTACTGTTATTGAGGATAAGCCAAAACTAAGGTCCAAAATAAGGTAACCCATATAAGCTAAAAGTAAGGAACTTGTGAAACAAGAATTAGAAAGTTAAAACAAGCAAAGAGAAATAACAAACATTGTTACGGAGATTATGGAACATACCATGATTTGGGTTGACTTTTGTATACATTCTTCAGACTTAAGAAAGAAGACGTGGTCATGGTGTGAACACATGTTTTAAGGTAATTTTTCTTATTTGGAAGTTAATGATTTTGTTACTTGAAATTGGTGGTTGAACAGAGCTTGTGTTGAGCAATGCGAGAAGACTGGATGTGTGGGGAATATATGCCTTCAACACTGCAATTTGACGTCTGATAGGAAGTCTGTAAGTGAACCATGGTATCTACAAGAGCCTCTATACATAAAATGGAAAAAATGGGACTGTCTTAGTGGCTGCCGATATCAGTGTATGCTGGTTAGGGAGGAAGAAAGAGGTAAAGCTGGAGACAAGCCTGTTAAGTATCATGGGAAATGGCCGCTCCAACGTGCCTTTGGGATTGAGGTGCTACAGATTATTGTACTTTATGTAAACTTTTTATTGTTATATATTACTTTGTTTGATACAGTATCATTCTTGTTCTGCAGGAACCTGTTGCTGTGGCACTCTCGGCTCTCAATCTTGCGGTGCAATTTCATGGATGGGTTTCCTTCTTCATTCTTGTGAACTACAAGTTGCCTTTAAAGCCAAATAGACAGAGCTACTATGAATACATTGGGCTGTGGCATATCTATGGGACATTTTCAATGAACTTCTTATTTTGGAGTGCAGTATATCACAGTAGGTAAGTAGTAGTCCTCTTCATATCTTTCCCCGATATCATAGGCATATATGCATTTTCTTGACCATATATATTCTATTTGTCGGATAGGTAATTAGGTACCTCTTAAAGAAGTACAATATCATGTTTTTAAGCATTAAATTCCCATTATTCATTCATTGCTTTGACGTATTCAAGAAGCAATTCTTTTCAATTATTGCTTGTGTAAAGAACGATTGGTGTTTCTTATTGATGTTGTGGTTATTGCTATAAGGAATAGTCGTCAACTAGACCTATTTAAGGCGTCTTCAATAAATTAGTAGCATACGCTATTGGTATATTATTATTAAATGCTGTCCAACTGTGTGGGTATTTTATCCAGGGACGTGGAGATGACGGAAAAACTAGATTATTCATCTGGTGCAGCCGTACTTGGATTTTCTCTTATAGCTGCTATACTGAGAGCTTTCAGTGTGAAAAGTGAGGCTAGTCGGGTTATGGTTTCAGCTCCATTGATTGCTTTTGTGACAACCCATATCCTGTACCTGAATTTCTATCAGCTTGATTATGGTGAGTGACCCTCCTCCTCCCTCAAGACTCTGAAAACATATAAAAGCTAATATTAGTTTTATTTCAGGTTTAAACACGAAGGTTTGCTTTACCATGGCAGTAGCACAACTACTCATTTGGGGAATCTGGGCTGGGGTTTCTAACCACCCATCTCGATGGAAGATTTGGTTGATGGTATTTGGAGAAGGTCTAATTATTTTCTTTCAAATTTATGACTTCCCACCCTTTTGGGGTTTTTTGGATGCTGATGGTCTTTCGCATGCCATTGCCATTCCCGTATCCTATATTTGGTGGAGTTTCATTCAGGATGACAGTGAACATAGAACTGAAGCACTCTCCAAAAAAGCAACTTAGAACAAAATGTCCGGTACATTCCTTCACGGGTGGTAAATGGTGGTTATACCAAACTTGTAAACTGGTCATTTCTTGTTTATTCAGGTAGTGCTATTGCCTTTTTGCTTGCATGCTAGTGTTTTTATAAAACGCTATGCATATCGAGTTCTTTCTATCAAAAGTTGTCAATATGGGTTCGGGTGTTTATTTAGGGATTCTTGTTCAAGATTTTGGTTTTTTTTTGAAAGCTCCAGGCCGTTGGTTTTTACGGATTTATAAGTTGGTGTCTGTACCGCTTAGTGCGGACCTACCTTTTGGCTTTGTCTTATGGAGCTTTTGTATCCTTCTGTTATTTTTAATAAGAATCCATTTTATGTTTCTCAACTTTTGTTGTTATAGTTCCGTTCTATCAGCATATAGTTGTTTTTTTGTTTAACAATTTTAGCTAGAGGTGGCATAATTGTTGGGTCGGTAATGGTTTAAAATGTGTTATTTCGGCACCAGTTCAAACTGGCTGGGCCGGGAAGTCGGGCTGCGCCAAATCTACTTTTTCTTAGGAATAGATGGTGTGCCAAATATGTTACGAGTAATAAATATTATATTATTTAAATTTAAATTTTGATTTTTTTTTAATATAATGATTTAGTAGGTTTTTTTAATGTTTTATGCATTAAAAGTATGCTATTACATATTTACATGCATAAATACTAGGACATTACGATCAAAGGTTTAAGGAAGTTGATGATTCGAATTTAAAGTATGACCATTTATGCATGTAATAACGTGTTAATTACAACCTTTAAGGCTGCCATTTGCAAAACCCTGTATCAATTTGGTTGACTTTTGACTTTTTTGACCTGTTTCCACTTAAGCTATTTTCTTATTTTAATCATTTAACCTGTTAGAGAGTATACATTCCTGAATTGACCCATTCATGAATAAATGGGCTGAAGTTGATTATATTAATATGAGATCCGGTGGTCTGGATGCTTAATCGGCTTCCTTTCATCGCGCAACTTGCACGTCTACTATTAACCTAGCAAACATGGGCCGTTGTCTGATTATAGTAATATGAAATCCGGTAGTCTGAATGCAGAATGCTTAATCTGCTTCCCTTCATCGCGCAACTTGCACCATATTGATGATTGATGATGTTAATAGTATATTTCTGCTGGAATTGTCTGGAATCTAAATGCTTAATCATCTTCCTATTCTTATGCAACATATCTTTGATAGTTAACATTCATAACCATCGTATTTCAGCTATGATTGTACTGGTTCTAAGGTAATGTATTTTTGTAGTAGTATTTACTACCAGTAAAAGAGAAAACAAACATGTAAAAGTTGTTAAGGACAATATTTATATTGCTTGAATTGAGAAAGAGATCATATATTCTTCATTGTTTCTGCTGTAAAATTCTGTGAAGAAGCTTTGAAAAAGGAAATGAAAAAAGAAGACTGAATTGAAGACGTAATTCGCAAAAAGCTTCCATAAAGACAGCCTTTCCAGAGATTGACATGAGATTCTATTCGACCAACCATGTAGCTGAACAGAAATATGGTAAGTCGGACTTTCTTTTAAGTTTTCAGTGCATCATTCATTGCGGCCTTGATTTTTACTGCATCATACTGTCAACTGACTAGTTGTTTCATAACGGCCTACGGGAACTTTTAATATTGCTTGTTTGAATACAAGTTTCCAGTTTCTCTATCTATTTCATTATTGTAAATTTATGCTTATTACATAAAACTCTTGTATATTCAAGTGTATCTTAGAAGAAAAGTACAAATTTTCCCCTTCGGTAAAGCAAAGCAGCCACACTTTCTTATTCTGCTATGTTTGATTTATGTAGTCATCGAAAGAAAGGAAAAATGGAAACAAAAGATAATGTAGTACTTTTTGGAAGTTTGTTAACTTTATATATGCTTTCCACCTAGAATATCCTTGACACAGGATTCTACAGACTGGTTTCCTGATTGATTAAAATGTTCCCCATGGATAAATTATGTCCAGTTGATTCGAAAAATTTCCATAACATGCGCGGCATAAATGTTGAGTCTTGGTAAATAAATTTTTTTAGAATTATCTGAAATAGGTGGGCCCTATAAACCTAAAAATTAATTAGGTAATACTTTGCAAGAAGCATCAGTTTTGGAACTGAAGTGATGCTTCATTGCATTTCAACCAAATGATGGATGCCATTTTATGTCAGCAAGAGGTTTTGTAGTCCGTGACTTCGGAGGACTTGAGTTCCATTCAAATTCTCCTTTCATATTATTTTTATTATATTATCAATTTATATGGTTCATGAATTACTTGAATAACAGGATGACAACCAGAATTAGTGGGAATGACTGAGGCAGGGTTGCATGAGGGGCCAAGCGATTATACTTCAGATGTTATGCAAAGTATTCACCAAGTTATTTTTGTCTGTCACAAGCATTGCAAGTTCTACCATGGATGAGGAGAGCGAGATAAGAAAAACATAGTTGAAGTCATCATGTAGAGAAAACGATGACCCCTCTCATCCAGACACAGCTGCATCTAAGTAGTACGAGGAACATCGAGGTTAACCATGGGAATAACCAAGGTACATACAACAATAATTTCGGCTTTCACCTTCAGGAAAAGGTGTCCCGGGGATCAAGTCAAATGTTACATATAGGGTTATTTTAGTCATTTTAGGCCCTGGAGTAGGGTTAGCCCCAAAAGGTATAACCTGTATAAAGAAAACTACACAGCAAATTTAGAAACTTTATTAGACAGATGTGGCAAGTATACACTAACCAGAATCGAACTAGGCACCGGACTACTTGCCTCTTGAGGGTTTGTAAATTTTCTGATATGCTAATGCTTTAATTAATATTTAATAAATTTGACACCTTTTGAAGTTTTGTAAATTTTCTGATACTACTATTATTTTGGGACGGAAGGAGTATGTTTCTTATCCAGATTTTAGCTCATTGAAGTTATACTTTCTTCTGATGTAAGCCGGAACTCTTGATCCCCTGCAGCAGTGAGGGAGAATTATGGAAGTAAATAGGAGATATTCGGCGGTAAGCTTCATACTTGTCCTGAAGAGTTTACTCGCCTACTAGGTTTTAGCAGCATCCCTAAATGTTATAATGTCTTACACCTGTTTTCATTAGTTGGGTTTCACCCTGTTTTGAAGTTTGAAAGCGGCTTGTTTTATTTTCTCCCATAGTTAATCGAAGCTTTACTACAGCTAAGCAATTGACATTTTATTGTTATTGTGAAGAAATATTTTATAAGCCAAAGTTCTTTAATCCTTTGTGAAGTGGTTTTGCAGGTCACCATGGGTTTTCCAGAGGGCCGAGGATTGAGATTATCATATTGTTGTATTTCTAAGCAAAGCATATGTAGATGCTTAGTTGATTCTTATAGTATGATAAATTGGGGTATGCCATTGTAGGTGATCTGATCTTCCTGTGACAGATCATGCTTAATACAAAAGATTTGAGGGGCTTTTTTCCGGAGCTTAATTCTGCCAAAAAATAACCCGGCATCGGAAAAAAGGATGCAAGAAAAAAGCCCCGGCCCCCTGAAATTGCTAGAGGTGATAGAGGTGAAAAACCCCGAGTTACAAGCTCTAGCCCCTCGACATAGCTTGACCTTTAAGTCTAGCGATCCTTAATGCATAATTATATATCAAAGGCGTCGCGCAATGTATTTTTTCTTCCATGGTTTAATAGTTTGTAGCTTTTTGGTGCTTATGCTTCTGGTTTTGTGTTTATTTTGTTTTTGTTTGCCATATGCGTTCCTTTCTACACCAAGGCTTCAAATGGGCCTCAGCTTAGAATTATATTATACACCCTGCCTACATTGTATCCTCATGTATAGTATTTTCATATTTTGCATTGCAAATTTATAAGCCTCTAATTTATTCATAGAATAGTCTACTTGTAAAATAAATTTAGTGATTTTGACATTTTGTAATAATAATAAAATTTGTTA
Source organism: Asclepias incarnata (assembly GCA_025447715.1). NCBI lineage: Eukaryota > Viridiplantae > Streptophyta > Magnoliopsida > Gentianales > Apocynaceae > Asclepias > Asclepias incarnata. The sequence goes on from JAOEHQ010023498.1 coordinate 8,626, forward strand.
ACACATATAGTAAATCAAATGTCTTCATTTACGAATAACAACATTTTAATAAAATTTTGAAACACAAATTTATTTATTTTTTAGTAATTGATGTATAAAGTTACTAGTTTAAACGAGATATATATTTACTTTAAACTATGTCTACACTAAAGCGTATCTTGCAAAATCAACTGTTAAAGGTTTCATTGAAGTCGATATCAAACTAAACGTTATCTCCTAATAGACGTAGCAGTTCAAATTTAGTAATTTTCTTCTAAAATGTTTGTACAAGAACTGCAAAAAATAACTAAAAAACCGACTTTATTCAATTATGTTATTTTAAACATCGCATGGAATTGTTACAAATTAGTTAAATCTTTTTGAACAGTCAGTCGAGAATCGATTTTCAGGGAACACCGCCCAACACAACACTTCGGCCCGCTACAGGTTCAGGAGCCGTTACTGGTATTTAGGGAAAAAAAACCACAGATTTGTTACTCCAGAGAGTCAAACCCAAAACATGTGGAAATAACTATCTGTCAGTTGAGCTAGTTTCATTTGCTACAAATTAGTTAAATTAATAATTTACAACAAACAATTCACTTGTTTTACTTTATGGTGAAAAGATAACGAAAGGTGAAACATATATTGAAATTGATAAAGATTTTGATTAATTTTACCATTAAATACTTTTACAATACATTATATAAGGTATATATATATCGATTGTTATAAATTTATAATATAAATAACACTTCCCATAATATATATTCAAAGTGTTATATATTTTAGAAACTCGTTTCTAACATTCGTACTTCCGTATATTCATTCCTAAACAATCATATTTTTCATCCTTTCAAAACCTTCCCCAAACTCACACGTGCACACACACACACACACCAAAAAGGGAAGAAAAACACCAAAAAAACACTAGTAGCTCCACAATGTCATATCACCACCGTAATCCACCTCATCACCACCACCACCATATGAAGGTGGCGGAGGCAACATTAATCCCTCTGCCATATTCGCCAACAAACCGGGCATTCCAAACTGTTCTTCTTCATCCAAGTATCCCGCATTTACCGTCCCAACACCCTCAGAGCCACCACTCCCTTGACCCAACACAAATCCTTGAGCTGCCTCCACAGCTGCTTTCCTAATATCTTTCGGGTCCAAAGAAGCCGGACCAGGAAGTCCCCAAGAATCCGCAAAGTTTAAACATGCCGAACGCCCTCTTAAGGCCAAAGCCGCTACGTCGTGAGCTCTTGCTGCCATCTCTGCGGTTGCAAATGTCCCTAACCATATCCTTGATTGTTTGTATGGCTCCCTGACCTCACTAACCCACTTCCCAGAGCTCCTTTGTCTCACTCCACGATACACTGGGTGTCGAGTTTCTTGAAACTTCTTTCTCCCAGCGCGCTTTTTGGGATTACTGGCCGCCAGCATGACCTCCTCTGAGGTCCCGGATGACTCCCCTGCATCCGGCTCTGGCTGCCAGTTGCTAATCCCATATCCATGCTGACTACAATCATAATCATAATTGGTATTATAACTATAATTATAATCATAGTAACCATTGGAATCAATATTATTATTACTATTCATCTCCATTTGAACAAAAAATGATGAAAGTAAGTAGTCAAATGTAACTGAAATTCTGTTGTTGACTGGTGAGTGAATCTTTGTTTAAAGTGAAACATGTCTATATGTAATATATATACATATATATGTATGTATATGTGTATGTTGTACGTGTGTGATTGGGGGGAATGCGTCTAATACACGGAGAAAGCATTGTAGTAAGGATTAAGGAAGGAAACTGAGCTAGCTAGCGAAAAGGAAACAGGGTGAACAAAAGTGTGATTGCAAAAGTGGATAATGTTTTACGCACAGCTGTTATTCAAATGGGTCCTATATTGCTTTCATTGGTATAACACGTGTGGGTTTTGTGTTTGTTGGAAATTACTTCTATTTCGCCTTTTTCAAGTAGGGGCCATCTATGTTTCCTTCCTGCAAGCCTACAAGCTCAAGTTTGAAGTGTCACTATAAGTTTTTCAATCGATTTTTATGAGATTCGGAGTAAATGAGCCCTGAATTAGTTGTTGTAGTTATGAGATTTACGACCGTTATAAGGTTTTATTTAGGTTTTTTAATTTAGAAAATCTATGTGTACGGTGAAAAACCACATAAGCAATGTCACATCATTAAATGAGTCTATGTCATAAATTACATCATCATGGTCAACATGTTTTGAAAACCGAATGATCTAGATATGATAATTTAACAACTTTTAATGACATAGTAGGGAATAAAAAAGTTTGATGGTCTCTAAGGCCAGTCACTATGGGGCCATCGTGCCCCTCATTTTGAACTTGTCGTGCATGATGCCATAGGCACCAACCCGTCTTCGATTGCTCGTCGTCGAAAGATGTCGTTTTTTGGAAATGGATAGACGAGGTGGGTGAGGCCGGCTTATATGTATGTGTGTAGAGCTTTATTTGTATTTTATTTAGGTATGAGGAGAGAGTGAATGTGTGTGTGAGTTTATCATTTTTTAATTGGGGATGAGGTGAAGATGAGGGTATGATAGGGAAGAAGTAGTTTTGGGTGTGTCTTGGAAAGAAAGAACTGATGTGGCGTCATGATAGGAAGAAGCATAAGAGAGGAAATGAAAAATAAATAACGGTTTTAGGGAGAAAGAAGAAAAAACTCAATGTTTTTTCTTATGCCAATATGGACATCTTATTACATAAGTATCCTCGTTACACACATAAAAAAATACTAAAAAATTTGTTGTATCTCTGGATTTTTATATTTATGGTCTCTAGTATCTTGCTAGTTGATCTTTATTTTATTTAATAAATATATTTTTCTCGTTAAAAAAAAAAAAAAACTAAAAAATTTGTTTACCATATATGCATGGATATAATAGTATAATATATGTTGGAAATATTAAAGTTTGACTATGACGAAAGAATGTGGTACCAAAAAGAACCAAAACTTTTGGTATTTTTATATACGTGTGACTGGGAAAAAGACATCAAATGTGAACATATAACATAACATTAAAATAATTAGAAAATGCCACTGATTCGATGAATGTTGAAGTGAAGAAGTTGGGATTATTTAATGGCATAAGCTTTTCTCACCCCCACCGCCCACCACACACACACATTTATTTTTGCCCCCACGTTCCATCCCTTTTTTAAGTCACTAGACAGAAGCCCGTGCGATGCGGCGGGTAGTGGGGGTTGCGGTGGCGGCAGCGACGGTGGCGGTAGCGGTGCGGTTATTAATGTAAAAATAATTGATGTAAAAAGGGGGTAGTGTAATTATTTTAAGAGTTGGGAAATGTATGTTGTAAATAATAGTTATTTTAAGGGTTGAAGGATGTATATTGTAAATAATTTCATTAAGGGTATTATAGGTATATTAGGTGGAGATATATAAACTAGTTAATAAATAATAGGCTTTTTTAAGAAAAAGATGGGGTTCCTCCTTTATTAAGGAGTATAGATATCTTACTTTGTTCATATTCATTTATGTCGAAATTGTGTTTTTTTTAGAAACAGTCTCTTTATATTGAGTAAGATATGATTGTTTATGTTTCATCTTTTTCATACCCATTTTTGTCGGAATTGTGTGGAGTTGTTGTATGTAGCGTTTTGTTTGTTGTCGCAATTGTAACTTCTATGTGTAGATTTCGAACTTTTCAAAAAAAAAAAAGGTTTCAACAATATAAAGGTGGGTGAAATATAAAGGTGGGTGAAGGAGGAAGGTAAAAGGAGAAGGTGAAGTGGGTGAAAGGTTAAGGGGTGTGGATGAAATGAATATGTGATGGAGGGAAGGTAAATGTGTTCACCTATGATGTAGTGGGCCCTTTTTTATTTTTATTTTTTTAAATTTTGTTGTATTTTATTTAGATTGAATATATTATGCGGTATTGTGGGGTATTAAATTTGAAGGTTAAGAGAAAAAAAGAAGGTGAATGTGGTGAAAGGATGAGGATTCTCTCAAGTTATATATCCCAACTTGACTAGGTGATTTTGACCATTGGATTAAAATCAAGGGTCAAGATCCCTTTAACTTGACCTATCAAGTTGTTTTAACTTGAGATGATCTTCATATGTGGTGAAAATGTGATGCTGACGTGACAGACTAAAGTGTAAGTGAAAATGATGAAGGATTAAGGATGGTCTAAAGGGACATTTATATGATTCTTTTTAGAAGTGTTTTTAGTGTTGAAATGTGTTGGAAAATCTATATATCAGGGAATGATGACTTATCAAACTAATCATGATTTATTATAAACAGGTTTCAGAAAATCACACTATTTGGTTTATCGAATAAAACTTTAGACAAAGTTATTAAAAAAGTAACACCAAAGCTTAAATTATTTGGCCAATAGATATGACCTTTGAAAAATTGATTGCAAATCGAACTTAGAACATGTCATATTTAAATAATCTTGAGAACTACTTGCATATAAAATGGTCAGTCATGGTTCATTTTTATTAACATGAAACGGATTTTGAAGTGGTCGTAAACACGTGAAATGAGTAGCACTAATATGCTTTGAAATGTTGAACCACTGTTGTTTGTGTGTAGAAAATTAAGCCTTTTTCAGACTAAATCTTAAGAAAAACTCAAAACCGTACATGTTTGAATTGGTAACACTTTAGTCATTACTAGATGGATGTCCGCGCGATACGGTGACTACAATACACAACGTGCGAGGTGCCGTGACGACGTTAATTTCAAACCAAACACTTGTGTAGGAAAATGATAACATAGTACCCGCACAAAGTATAAAAAATAATGTTTCAGTGAATTATAAATTAATAAATAAGGTATTGTCGAAAAAGAAAAGTTTTACTAAACGAATATAGAAAGTAAAATTAATAAATTAATAGGGGATATGAAATAAAAATGTTTAAAATATTTAATAATGTTGAATGACATTTTTTATACACCAACTACTTATTTTGAGGGGGGAAAAGGGGGGTATATATACTTTATATCATATTATAGATAAGTATACACTCGTTTCAAAAGAATTAACTGACATCTAAAACAATGTTAATTGATCGAAAACCAGCCACGATCAAGATGGTCTAGTGGTTAAACGTCTTAATATTCTTATCACTTTCAAGTTCAAATCTCATTAGATAAACATTTTGAAGTAGTTAGGAAAAAATGTTGTAAAACGGTTACAGGATTACCCCAATTAAATTGTGTATATTTGAATCAAAGATCTGCCATTCAAAATTACCTTAAAAAAAATATCTATTTATTTAATTGAAAACCAATTGCTACTAGTGTAATTGTTAAATGTCAAGTGACTTTAGTAGATTTATAACTATTTTTTTTAATTGCAAATCTGACATTCTAGTTGCACCTTAAAGGCTTAAACTAAATGTGATTAGGCCGGTCACTATGGTGATGTCGTGACCATTCATCCTTCCCGTCGTACTCGTCCATCAATGGGACCAACTCGTAGTCATCGTTCCGTGTCTTTTATATGAAATGGGTAGACGAGTGGGTGGGTCCAAACAAAGTATGCATGTGTGTATGAT
>JAOEHQ010023509.1:0-14180 GCA_025447715.1 Asclepias incarnata
GGTTTTACAGTTCGATGCTTATACAAGAATATCTAGTCATTAGTAAACACAAATTTTCATTTTATTTGCTAAAATGCCCAATCATGTATTCCTAATTACATATGGGTGCTATTTCAAAACAGACTTTTGGCAGCCAATTATAGAATGCAAGTCTCGGCATACAAGCTCTGTTGGGTACTGAACTTACCCATGATATTGCTCCTATATTAAAGAAAGGACATGAATTCATTAAATCCTCACACGTCTCTATATTAAGCTACATTTCATTCCATTCCTTATTTACTAGATACGTAGATAACCATACAAACCTGTATATATTTGTTACCGATTTCATCCCTGCTTGGTATCTTATAACTCTTCTTTAGGTTATACAAGAATATCTAGTCATTAGTAACAGAGGGAACTTTAAAGAAACGGTTTGCTCCGGTTTTCACGGTTTTTTATTTGCTCAAACCGTAACCGGACCAAATAATCCGGTTTTCTAAATACTTAAACCACCAGACCAGAGTTTAACAACTCAATCCGCCCAAACCAAACCAAATACCCCGGTTTGGTCCGGTTTGACGGTTCGATGAACACCCCTAGGTGTACTTAAAGTCCTAAACTATCCTTAATGAATTAATTTACAATATATATCCCTTAACCCTTAAAATAACTACACTATCCTCTTATACATTAATAACCTACACTATCCCCTTATACATTAATAACCTACACTACTCGTCGCCGCCGCCGTCAACATCACACTGCTGGTGCATTGCGCGGGAACCCCTCTAGTATAAAAAAGAGATGAGTGATTATAAATGTGTGTAACTTTAATTTAATTTAATATGAAGTTTATTATATGTTTTTTTTAGAACGACATAAATTTTATTAACTAAATGACCAACTAGCAAGATACTGATGGCTAAAATACAAACGTACTCTACAAATCTAGAATACAAAAAATTACATATCGAGATACATCCTGAAACTTTAACTGCAAAGATCGCTAAAGGGTTGAAAAAAATTTGTGCCAATTACAGTAGCCCGAGACACAAGAAAAAACACCATCTACGAAGGCCGAGCTACCGGTATTCAGTTCGAGATGTTTTTGTAGTGATCCCATACAAGTTTCAAGGCAAAAGAGAGAAAAAGAAGCATGAAAAAAAGGACGCCAACAAAAAACGAGCAGCTCCTAAAATTCCCAACACAACACTAAAAAACTGAGACCAAACAAGGCCTACGCGATACTAAAAGGGTGCTCATTCCTTTCTTCCGAGGTCATTCCATTTTTTTTTGTCCCGATTATGAATCCAACCGTAAGCTATAGCAACAATAGCATTAAAAATATCCGAACAAGACTCTTGAGTATTGTTACGAAGAATGTTATTTCTAACTTTCCAAATGTACCATCACCAGATAAACAATATAACTTGACATCTTTGGCGGTCTCTAGGAATAAGTTTCAGATTATCACACCATTTGATCACCTCTTCCGGATGCGCATCCGGAATGTCCAACCGCATCCAATCCCGCTACAAATTCCTACTATCCACAAGTAACTTAGAATTCTGAAATAAGTGAACAATAGTTTCCACCCCGTTTTGACAGTGATGACAGCGAACCGTGTTCACATCTATACCTCTTAAGTTTATTATATGTATCTAACTTAAATCTATAGTATTGGGTATTAAGCTTTGGAATGTTGATATTGTGTGTAGGTGATGGTACGTGTTAGCGGCGGCATAAGAGTAAGTAACACATCAGGTGTGGTTATAGGGTGGTTCACATTTCTCTTCAAATAGGATATTGCAACTAAGGCAATCATCTAAATTGACCGACTCCATGGCACTAGTTAGCAAATATCATAGATTGTTTCTACTCTTCTTGCCCCATGCTGGCTTCATCTAAATTTGACATTCATATAAGTTGTTACGTGATTTGTATATAATTTAGTAAGTTACTACTACAATTACAATATTTGAGAACTTAACACATACAGTATCATTACACAAAGTAGATAAATACTAAAGATTTCAGGCTATAGTTAAATATATTTTCAAGAATTTATCTTGTCAAAAAATGACTTCAACTATAACCTTAAGCTTATTTAAAAGTAATTAAAGGTTAAATGAGGGAGAGGGTTTTTGGTCTGTTGATGATGTAATCTAAACATAGGTTAACAAAATAAAAAAACACATGAAACATAGAAGCAAAATTAATGAACAAAGACTGCGACGAGAGAGAAAAAAGGACGCATAAAGATAGAAGACAACATTTTTGTCGATACAAACAGTCCCCCTTTGATTTGTGGCTTTGATTTGAGATGTCTTGAAGACAAATAACCAAAATCTGACATGCTTTATTGTTAACATAACATTATTGCCGAAAACAACCTTAAAAGAACTCTCAACATATATTCCATATGTATATATATATATATGTTTCCAGCAGAGAATAAGTCAGACAAATAATTATTTACATCCATAATTTTGTTGTTAAAGAAGTAGAACAAAAACTAAATAATACAACTTCACGCTTTTAAAGATGGCATCTTGCTATCCATTGTTCAATGGTTATTACACTATTACTTGGCTAACTTTGCAGTCTGTTTTTTGCTTTGGTTTTGTTCAAGGGTCAGGAAAGAGGCTATTGTGACTACAATGATTATATGATTTAAAAAGTAGGAGGCAACTATTAACAACTTGTTTTTACAAAGAGCATAATTAGTAAATAGACTAGGTTTTTCCTTATTGAGTTATCCTAAGTAGGACGAGTATTTTGACTCAAATGTACGTTATCTGGGTATCCCGTCACCGTTTTCAAACCCTTCCCTAGCCACCCCCCAAAATCATACCTAGCAATATTCGAACCTAAAACCTTTTATAAAGATATTTAAATGTTAACTACTTATCCACCTTTGAGGTGGTTAAAGAGCATAAGCAATCTCTGTTTCATTTTATGCTTAAAGTAGACTTGAAGCATTTCAGATTGAACATATGGCATGTATAATGTTGTTGGTTTGGAATTATACAGAGCTGAAAATTTGGACTAATTTTTTTAAGTGAGTTGATGAGGGCTATGATTTATTTTAACGGGTCAAGTAGTCCGAAAAATGAAATAGTGAGAAGAGTTAACATGAATATTTTAAAGCACTTTACTGATTATAAATATTATTGAAAATAATTTAGATTTGTAATCAAATATATATAGTTAGCATCGGAAATCAAATTAAGCAATTCTTGATGCACAAATGGAACTGGTAAAATCAACCTTATTGGTTCCCAAGTATATTTCTGGCCATTATCAGTGAATCCAAGCGGGATCATAGTTTAAAGAATTACTGGGTTCAAATTTAATACTAATAACAACGTCACACTAATATTTAACTGTAACTACACGATAGTTGGGAAAATGTAAAATTTTCAATGGTTCAACTGAACCCTCTAGGCTATATAAGTATATATGTAGTTCCGCCCCTGTGTGAAAACCACTTTATTTAGGAATAGCGGTTCACATAAAATTAAGTGAGGCAATCCGTACACCACATTTTTGTAGCCATACACCACCAAACATTCGTAAGGCTAACATTTTTAATTGGCTGCATCAAGATACTTGATATAACTAGACAAAAAGGGTGCCATTTGATCATAAGTTTGATTAATCACACCCCAAACAAACAAAAAGGCATGAAGAGTCGAAAAAATACTTGCAATAAAATGCATTATCAATTGTTATATGTTGTTGCAATTGTTTTGTTACCACCAGGAGCCACACCCAATGCAAGTACAAAAGACACAACATGCACGCATCTAACTTGCAGAAGCACGGAGTAAGTAATGATGAATCGACCCTAGAATACGAAAGTGGGGATACATGATCCTATAAATATAAACAAAATTTAAAAATCTAAGAAAGCCAATCGGCTTGCAATCTATAACAGCTGAAGAGATCGGTACTTGTGTCTGTCACTTCTATAATGAAGTCTCCCTTGAAAATTTGAACCTCACATTGCACATAAGATCCGCAATTTACATTAAGTACCTACAACATGGCAAACAGAAACAATTCAATTACAACCACAAAAGGTTTAATTGTAGCAAACAATGGTAGTTGGAACCATAAAGGAAAGATTCGTGCTGACACGTCTCATGTACCATATTTTACCCTTTGATGCACATAAAAAAAAAATGGGGCATCAATTAAGAGAAAATCGTACATCAAAGTGTAAAAACCATGCTTCACTTGTTTGCGTGTGTGTGTGTGAACACTAGAATCCTACATACTTTTTCTCCATAACACCACTTTTCTTTGAATCAAACCCGAAACAATAGATAAGCCATGTATATTATATAATATATAAAAATAATATAAAAACCGCTTGTAGTCCTAGACTTATTTACTCATGTCTAAGTGCCAGCCATTTTAATTTGATTGAAAGGGCCATTAATTGGCTATAAATAGGATTCAGTTTGGTTTTGTACCGTTGCCCACCCCAGAAGCATCACCTTTCCAAGAAATAATCAAATCATGTTGTATATATCATGTTTGTTTTTACTATTGCAACATTCCAACAAGTAGCATCACACATTTCTTGTACTATATGCACCCCTAAATATTATAAATACCAAATCTTATTAAATCGCTATAAATAGGATTCAACCCAACATAGGTGCATTTCTTCCCCAACCCTAATTAACTCCATGGGATTACAGTTCTAAAAGAAAAGTTGTCTCCTAATGTATGTAGAATGTTTATAAGTACCAAGTTATAAGCATACATTTGGCATTTTAATGTATTTATAAGTACAGATTTTGCACTTTGGGGTAATGAAGTTAATTAATGCAAAAGCAACTGTTCACTTGGCAGAAAATTACTACTCGTATATATGAGTTTTGAGTATACGTATTTTGTTGTAAAAATGGAACAGTTGAGGTTAAATCTAAATCTAATAGACCATAATGCAATTATTCTGGTTTAAAACATGTCTAATATGAATGCATATGTATAATGTATGTGTGGAACACTTACAAAATTTTAATATGATAGAAAACAAATGATACTATTAACCTTTTCTGATTTGGCTTCGATAAGTTACCATCTTCATAAAACTAAGATTTGTACCCATTTCACCTTTGATTTCAGAGTACCTATATATGGGTTTGGAGGCTTGATCATATTCATTCCTTTAGCAAAATCAGTTTTACATATCTTTTAGTTTAAACATGCCAAATAACAACGTAACGATAAATTATCATATCATTCCACATCCAATCTATGTAGAGCACATGACATATAAAAATTGTGGTACATTACCAATAAAATCTCATTCAGCAGTGAGGTTACACATTTCTTGCAGATATTTTAACCTTGCTTTTCATATGACTGATTTTTCTTGCTTAGTTTGACATTCTCATTCGAAATACTTTTCAAGGTCTCATTAATCCAAATCTAATATGGCACTTATATGTGATTAGTATGAAAATGAAAATAAGTTCCAAGTAGACAAATTTTTAAATATCCCGCATTGGCAAGTGATTTAACCAATAGTGAGTTCTTGTGTGATAATACCTACACTAAAACTCTGAATTTAGCATAAGAGGAAAAGTGGTGTTTCAAAGCTTTTGAAGTACCTATACATTGGCAAGTGATGTAACCAATAGTGATTATATGTGATTTAACCTAGAGTGTAAAGCACCATTTGAGCACAAAACGCGTGTAGGCGCACTTTGCACTTCGCCATCAAAGCTTAAAACCCTTTTTGTTTTGAACATGTTGGTTCACAAGGTGTTGTGTTGCAACAATTGCTAAAGATAGTTCATGTGTGTTTTTGACATGGTTACCAGCACATTAGGATTGATTAGGTAAGCATCATGTGTTGAATCACCACCCCATCTTCTCCAATTTCGGTATAAAGGTTGGGATCACTGTGATGAAAAGGCTCCCCATCGAGTTTTCTATGAAAAGATAGCATATAAATGGGTGCTTAGCTACTATTGCTCTTTGTTCAAACACGAGTGCAACCTTGTGACTAAGGGAGGTTTGTTATTCATAGTTTGCAAGCCGATAACTCTACCTGGTCTTGAAGCAAATGTCTTGTTGGCTCAAGCAACATAACACCAGGTTCCATAAACCACTCATTAAACTTCACCGGTGTAATTTAATGTAAAAACGATGTCCGTTGAGTTGCAAGATCCAACGAGCCACAAAATTTTCAAGATTGAATATGATTCAGAAACAATGTGTATGCGAATGACGCAATGCAAAAAAGTACAACGTGGCACTGGTGTGGGAACAGTAGAAAAACAGAGAAACACCACTTCGTATATGTGTTTTATCATATGTTAAAGATTCATTTTTATAAACTGTCTACAGAAAACTTGAAGACCAAATTTGTGATAACGATCCCAACCACAAAAACAGAAGAGCATGGCTGCATGGGTGATAGTTTTTGCTTACCAAATCAAATCTCATGTTTCAGTTTGATACGTTACACAGACACCAATCTGTCCCATGTGCTTATGTTGCGAACCAAAGTGTTCAAAAACTAAAAACTCCTCAAAGACTCGTGAGTCGTGACTAATGTAATATTGGATCATTCTACGTCTAGAACTTCATCCACAACTAACTGACTACTATTATGCATATGCTTGGCAAAACTAGCCAGGATCTGGATGCTGGAAGTTCCAGCTTTATTTGTATAATAAACTTTTAAGTAGATTACAAAGTAACAAAGATTGTCTTTTATTCCAAAAGTTTTTGCATGGTTGGTCCTTCAATCAAACGGGTTGTTCAGCCTAGTCATAAGCCCTGTGCTCATGAGAGTAAAATGGTTTGTTTAAATTTCTCTTTTATATATCTGTCCTCTCTCTCAATTCACTAACCAAACACACACACACCCCTAATTGGTTTAATCTTCTCAGAAGAGGTCCAAGAACAACCAAAACAAACTAATCTATCCAACCTATATGATAGTAACAAGCATCTGTAACAGGTTACAAACCATTGACCAATTCTAAAAATCGTTTGATTTAATTGTTTTGTAGCTGATGACCTTTGAAAATTGCTTCAAGATCACCAAAACACCTATTGTTACCAAAAGCAGATTACAGCAACCTGCAAATATTTTAATCGCAAACCCTAAATCATTCTGAATATCTAGTATTCATATGTGCTTGTGAGTGTTTGTTTAAGTTATTGACGGAACTAAAATGATGAATCGAACACACGTGGATCGACTGGAATTAAACCACGTGTATTTGTGTTTAAATCGGATCTCACCATGGAAGTCGATGATTAGTGATTACGTCACGGAGATTCGGACCGTGGTGAATACCATGAGTGAAAGGACTAAGGCCGTGAACACTCAACAGCGAAGTGTCTTTGTAACGAAATGGCGTGTCGGGGAAGGAGAGGGGAGGATGGATGAAGTGCGTAACATGTGATGCTGTTGTGATCCAGCATGTTCAAAAACGAAAACATACTCAAAGATCAGGCGGCTAACATGCAAAGTGCACCTACACACTCCAACTTAGGATCACATCTCACGACCGCAGCCATGCAGTGCAAGCAGGGTGCTTCACACTATCGAGTATTATTGAACCTTGAGCCACGCTATTACCGAATACAGATAGTCTTTGGTTTAATCACTTATGAATGTGTAACATTTGAACTTAGCCCTTATCCCACATTATCTTATAGCATCCTCGCACACTAAAGACGCAAACACGGAATAGACGTATTGATATTTATTAATTAACATTCATTCATTATTATATACTGTTTAGGGATCAATTTAATTATTGTTCTATAAAAAATTAAAAATGTAGCTATCTAATTAATTATCCTAAAAATTCCATAACATGAAATGAAATGTAAAACACAAGGAATAATTACCCTGAGAAAGCTCGCAACAGGCACGCGCCTCGACCGCAACGTGACACGTCAAACGAGCAGCAGCCACTACACTATGCAACGGCAGCATCGATTGAGTGCATCCAATTACACCTCCAATAGTCCTTTTATTTTCAAAATACAAAATAAATATAAAATAAAAATGAAGTATATTAATCTTATATTGATAATTTAATTGAAATGTGATGTAAAATTGAGGAATATGATACCGGAAACTAGGGACGGAAGGTGTGGGGCCGGGACGGAGGCGGTGGCCGGAAAGTGGTGGTGGCTGAGGACGGATGCGAGCGGTGGTGGTACGACGGATTGATGAAGATCTAGCGGTGGATATTAGCGATCTCGGTAAGGATCCGCAGCGCCAAGCCATGGTTGTTTCTGTCAAATAAGTATTTCAGGGTTTACTGTGTTGTTGAGCTAAGAAATGAAAATGTATTGGGCTGGGTTGCGTTGGGTTGGGTTAATTTAGTAGCTCATCCATTTGATAAAAATGGATTAAAGTGTATTTGGGCTTAAATAACTACTCTAAAAAAAAGGGTAACGGGGGAACCCTAGCCCCGGTATCACAATTGGATACCCATTGACTCACCCCGTATAAGTCTTATGATGCCGGTACAATACCTTCATCCTAATCCCCACATGATCTGGGCACCCCGAAGGATCGAATCCGCATCTTTAGAACTTCACATGTGGGCCTAGGCTTCATTGATAACGGGTACCTTAAAGGAATTATTTTTTTTGTGCCAAGTGAGGATCGAACTTGGGACCTTACGGTCACCAAGTGCTTCCCCTACCACTAGGCCAATTCCTTGTTGGTTTAAATAACTACTCTATTTTAAAGCTTAGATATATTTTTAACTTTAGTGTGTATGTGTATGTTGTGTATGATTTTATTTTATTTTTTGAACGGAAAAATTTATATTATATTAATACAATAGCAACTAGCAAAACACTAGATGGTTAACAAGTACAAAAGTACAGTCTAGATATACAATAAGTACAACACAATCTAGACTCCTCTCGTGACCTTAACTGCGAGGACCGTAAAAGTGATCAATAAATAAAAAAAACTCACGTCAATTACAACGATTCAAGATGTGAGAAAAATTCCCACCCACGGAGGTCGTGTCACTAGTTTTCACTCCAGGGTGTTTTTGATACAGTCCCAACCAGGCCCCGAGGACGTTACAAACAACAAACATAAAAGGCTCCAAAAATACAATCTCGGTCCAACTGTAGCATGACTCCAAGCATTTTAGAAAAAAATGTGGCAAGAAAAAAATAAAGTGATGATGGTACTCGGCTCGCATGGTTTCCTCGGTCCAACTATGTATGAATTATATTATCTTTGTCATTTTCAACTATTTATTGTGGCAAGAAAAAAATGATTTAATCGAATTATAATTGAAGTGATGAAACCAAATAAATTGATCCATTTACATAATCGATGGCTCGATTTTTATAACTGAATATTTTGGTTCATGTCAAAGTACAATATTAGCCGAAAGAAGAAGTTTTGATAAGAAATATTTATTTAGTATAAGGGTGAAATTAGTTTAGTTGACAAAGTTACTAATTGGAGTAATGGTCAACTGATGATCGACTTAAAGTGTGTGCAATACCGATAGTACACATTTAGCCATTTAGGGACGTTTGGTTCAAAGATTCTATAAGAATTTGATGGAATAAATTTTGGAATTTTCTATCATAACTTAAACATGACAAGAAAGAAAATCCAAATTCATTTCCATTAAATTCGTTTAGATTCTTTGAACCAAACGGTCCGTCGGGATTTCAATTAAGCATAACATTTGGTCATAAGAACGGTTTAGGCCATAAACAAACTAATTAACGCATACCCAACCGAAGCTTGCACTCTATAATTCAAGTAAGTTTACTCTTTACGTTTCAGATCAAAAGATTTTTTTTACTTGATATATTTGTGTTTTGTGTAGTGTCACCTTTAAAACACAGAAAATAATAGTATAACATGTAGAATTAAAATGCGGATATTTGCCAATAAGGCACAGATCACTAATAAACAATTTAAATTTAAAAAGTTCACAATGTTTACCCAATATTGTTCACTTCAATTATGAGAGATTTTTTACAGTTTAGCCTTCAAAATCTTTCAAACCTCATTATATGTGGGATCAGAATACTATTTAGTATTTTAGCATATGCATATGTATCGTTACACACTGAAATACAACAAATAACCATGACTAATACAAAATTTATATATTTATTTTGTATGAAATATTGATATGCCAAAAGTGAATTGAAGCTCAGTTCCTGTCAACAATATTATCGTCTGATTCTAGCAGTTGTTGATCTTTCTCCTCTTTAATCCTCCTCAAAACCTCATCAATCGCGATTTCAAATGCGTCTTCCATTTCCCCATCATCATCGTCACTATACACAATCTTCGGTATGATTTCAATAACTCTTTCTCTCATCTTCCTCACCTCTTCCCTACTATAACTCTCCAAAACTTCCTTTATAGATTTCTTCCCGTTTGAAACGTCACTATGATCTATAAAAACCGAGTAGCTTTCCGGATCATCTGGCAAGTACAATTCATATTGGTCATACATTGTCCTAGTCCAGAACAAAACTGGCACTGAACCAGCAATCATACAATCAAAAACCGAACGTCTTGTGTAGCTGTCACCTCTCGGTTGCAAACAGAATTCGGATCCTAGCAACGACTTCATTATCTCTGCGCTACCGTTAGCACAATGAGTCAACGCGCAGTCAACCACTCGACAAGTACCAGTCGCATCTACGAAATAAATTAATATAAAATTAGTAATACGAGAAATAATATTACTTGGTAGTGTACCAGAGTCCACAAAGCAGCACCCTTGGCCTACTCGCTTTTGAGGTGATTCATCGACCAAGAGTTTGCAGGTTCTAGTTACATAGTGGACAAATTATAAATCTATGTGGATGTGTGGAACATTAATTGTTGTTGTCTTTCTTTAAAATTGGGATGATGTCCGTTCACGGACATTATCCCAATGTAAAATGCATGTCGTTTTTCTTTAAAAAGAGAAATTTTAAATTTAGGCATAGTCCAAAGACTTACATTTAGATCCTCCCCTGCTAGACATTGACTCATTCTGGCAGGTACGCAACAATAGTCCTCTAATATCATCTCCAACGTCTTCACGAGCCGCGCCTACAAAGGTAAAAAGACTAGTTCGGTTGTAGGTTCGGATGAAGTTTTGCCACGTCCGGATATCTGCAACCGAACGCGGGTGAAATCCAGTAGGGTAAGGTATACCAATGTCATGATCGTCCGCAGGGGCTCTTTCAATTGTAAGGCGTGTAACATTTTGCATTTCTGGCATATTTAAAAACTTGGACCCCCATTTTTGTTCTGGGTCAGTTAACCGACGGAAATCCCATGTGATCCGACCAAGTACTAAAAAATGATTTGAACCGTTGGATTTTTGCCAATACGGTTGTGTCTGGACCCACTCTATTAACTTCACGCCATGAAAATCACGTGCTTCATTAGTACTTTCGGAAAATAGATATTTTCCAACCGCGAGTCCAGCGTAAAACGGTATGTAGTACACCGAAGCTGATTCTGGCTCCATGGTTCTACACTCATGTCTCATGATCTTGTTATGGAAAATGATTTCGGACGAAAACTGGTTCGTCCGATGCCACGCTTGAACTAAGCTAGTCGGGATGATCCCGACCATCTCATTGGCTAGTGTTCCATAGCCACTATTTGTTGCTACGCCACACTGCCAATGCCAAGGATCTAAATCTAGATTACCGCATTTAGTTATTAAATCTATGTTGAACATGGTTGGGAGTTGGTATACATAGATCATTCCGTTTTCGCATTTTTTGTTTACGAGAGGTGAGAGCGCTATCGCTGGAGGGGTCGGGGTCGGGGACGGGGAGTGAGTACATAAGATGAAGATTTTGATGAGAAATATGGAGAATATGAAGAGGGAAATGAGAGGGTGTGAAGTGAATTGAGAGTGTATAGAGTGATAAATTTTGAGTATGAAGGTTTTGGATTTGTTGAAGGTGAACATGGTGAACTTGAGGGACTTAGAAGTAGAGGCCGGGAGCAATGTTTTTTATGCTAATAGACGTAACTGCATTATTGCAGGGACCTTCCAATTAAATTTACAGACCGACAGTGTTGTTTTACTTGAATGAATTGGTTGTTAATGTTATTATTGAATTGGATTTCATTATAGAATTTTCGTCAAGTTTTTTCTATAAATTTATAAGACATATGTTAGAAGTGTACAATATACATCATTATTTTAAGAGCAATCTTAGATATGTTTAAAAATTATATTTAAAGATAAGCATAATTCATTGAATATTTGACATGAATTATCATTTTTTATTCATCTTTATCATTGATTATTTGTACGTTCTCATAATATTTCTAGGCTTATTTTTACGCTCAGTTATTAGGCATGTAATTCTATCAATTATTTCTTTTCCTTTAAAGTCGTTCAAAAAACAACCAAAAAAAAGATTTTATTTTCCTTTAACGCTTACATTTCAGCTTATGTTATTTTAACTTCTAAACACTGCTTTCCTGATCAACCGATTTATTGCGATGCAATTATTGATGGAATTCCTTTCTTTTTATCGAATTGACACCACTCTCTATTTATTTTAAGAATTTATTCTAGATATGACGGAATTGATATCGCCGTTATCAAAAGTTTGACCAAAATAATTATAATACTAGTAAAAGCCTAAGGGCATTAGTTCTTGAGGTGACTAATTTTATTCATGTGAGATAATTGTCATACACCATTAACTTTTAATCGTACATCACCAAACATGTTTTAAGGTATTGTACCGTATAAGAATGTGAAACATATTTGGTGGTGTACGGTTAAAAAGTGATGGTGTACGGATCATCATCCATTGCCATAATGTTCACAAACATACACCAAATAAATAAATTTCAAGAACTCACTTGTAAACTGGCCTTATAAAAATGCTGGCACTTTTTATTTCGAGTTGGTTAAATAAGTGCAATGCTTCTTTTCATTACATTACCTATATTTACGGATTGGGATTTGCAACTTCTCTCGAATTTAACTGTAAAGTGTTCTTTTTATTATTATTGATAGGCAATTGTGATATGTTATATATATATATATAGTTACAAAATAAATTTTCATTAAACTTTAAACAAGTAAAAGTTATTAATTTTTAACCGAGCACATACAACACACACAAGGGGCTAAAAAAGAGTGACTTTACGTCTTTACCCAAAAAGGAGAGCAAAAAGGAAAAAGGAAAGAGGAAAGGAGGAAAACTAAAGTGAGGATACAACATCCATTGAGCACTTTAAGTTCATAAAATTAGCAATCGTTAATTATGCTAAAAAGGAATGATGGCCAAGCATTAAATCATAATGTCATGCCACAAATTAACATTTGATTGATAATACTAACTTTTTGCATTAAAAAAACAGGATATTCTTATTTAAAAACATTTAACTTGATAAGCATTTACAAACACTTGATGAGAAGAATAAAAACTAGTTACTTATAACTAGACTGATGATGCGGCGACGGTATGGTGATGGCTGCAACGGGTGGTGACAGCGGCGACTGGTGGTGATGGCGGTGCCGGTGGTGGTGGTGTGGTTATTGATGTAAATATAATTGATGTAAAGGGGGTAGTGTAGTTATTTTAGGAGTTGATGAATAGATGTTGTAAGTTATTTCATTAAGGGTATTTTAGGTATATTGATTAATTATAAGAAGAAAGTTTATGAAATTGAGGGGTGATTTGGGTATTTTAAAGACAAAAAGTTGAAAGAATGGTTGCTCTTTTATATAGAAGTATAGACAGTAAGAGCTCTCCTAATGCCATCACGAGTGGCTCGTGATGGCTGCCAACTCAGCAGGACCACGAGTCACACAGTCAGACTCTTTATGGACGAAAGTGATAAGTTTTTGTAATTTGTTTATTGTAAGGCAAAATATGATAACCAATAACCAAATACAAAAAAATGGTAAATGGGTGGGAACCCTCTGGTCACATGTACCGTCTTGGTATCCAGAATGCACACTGCATAGAATTCATGCCCGGTGACTCACCATCTTCACACATGGATCACAAGATTTAGTTTCTCCACTTACCTTTGGCAAGTTTCTAACCTATGACTTGCAGCCTTCATTTATGGACCTATGTAATCACATGATGATAGTACCAATTTATCTATGATCAATTGATAATAACCAAATACATTGTAAGGCAAAATATGATCACATACAAAA
>JAOEHQ010023531.1:0-14178 GCA_025447715.1 Asclepias incarnata
CTAGATCTTGTCTTATTTGTTTTACGTTAAGTTTTGTTTTACAATAACCAACCCCTATATATATATATATATATATACTTGCAAGAATATTTATAATAGCATATGTTTCAATCTAACTTGCTCCAAGTTTTTAGTACTATAAAGTTTTTTATTTTTTATGGTGTCGCTATACATTAAAAGACAAAATAGCATATCATTTCACCGATGTATGATTAAACCCCAGGTGTCGTGTTTTTAAACTTATATAATAATTATATAAGTTTTTGTCATTGGTTGTGTACACTTACAAGTCTTAGACAGATGGCTTAGACACGATGGACGTGGAGACAACTACATATGATGGGCCTCAACTCTAATTAAGACAGATACAACACATTAATAAATTATTTTAAAACTATATATAAAAATCTAGAATTTAGCAGCAAAATTTATTAATACATTAAGAATTTAACAAAACATAAAAAATCGTAAGAAAATAGAATTACATCATAAAGGGTTAATCTACATAAAAATTATGTCATACTAATGCTACAATAAACTTAGAAATAGGTTCTTATATTTTTGATTAAATCCTTTGAATATTAAGAATTTAAAAAAACATAAAAAATCGTAAAAAAGTAGAATTACATCATAAAGTTCGGATTAATCTACATAAAAATTATGTCATATATACTAATGCTACAATAAACTTAGAAATAGATTCTTATATTTTGATTAAATCCTTTGAACATAAAAATTAAAATTATTCGGTTTCCCTAGTTACAAACTTCGTCTTGTTGATGTGATGCCCGATCTCCTCCTCTTTCTCGTCTTTCACTACTTGACCATCTTTGGAATTGGTATCTCTATAAATCAAACACTTTTTTATACTAGAAATGTATCTGTGCAATGCACGTGAGTTGAATATTTCGGGTTGTTTAGCAAAAATACATAGCTTTAAAAGGTTGGGGTGATGGCCATCGGCTTCGCAGATCGCCAACTTTGTATGGCGGCGTTCGTAATGGTTTGTATTAGTGTGAGTTATAATGGTATTATGCTACAAGTGATTTTTTATTTTAATTTATTTACATTGTTATGTTAACTTTTTGAATTTGTATTATTAAATTAAATATAAGTCTTAATTAATTTAAATTTGCTTTAATTAAATAATTTTATATTAAATAGTACAAATGTAATTATTGTATTGAATTTTATTAGAATATTAAATATAAGATTAATATGGTAAGTACTTAAAATTTATAACTTTTAAAACAAATTTTAAAACACATCTCATATGCTTTATAAGATTGTATACATAATTTAAATTAATAAAATCCATAACTCTAGTGTGAATTTTGTGAGTAGGATGTTTTGAATAATGAGAATCAAAGCTATCTTATGTTAGAATAAATAGACTTTCAAGAACAACTTTTAGACTTAAAATATTCGAGCCAATCTTCCACATCTTGGCTCCATTTACACGATTGTTTTCAAATCTAAATCTATATCTATATATAAAACAAAACAATATGATGACAAGACAACAAAATATGAAGTGATTACCACATGAATCAAAATAGAGAAGGATGCATTAATTCTAATAAGTTCGCACATTATAATTCTAAGTTCGCAAAACGAGTTGTCTTTTATCACCCAAGCTCATAAGAGATAAAAATAAAAAATTTCTTTTATTTAATCAAAATGTTTAGGCATATATATGGGTGTAGTGGTATACTATAACCCACTACAAATTTAACATAAAACAAATCTTAATATAATAAAAATAAGACACGATAACATTTGGATCTAGTTTTAGAGTATTAAATGATTTTTAGTTTTTAAAAAACTTTTAGTTTGAAAAAAAGATTTTAAGGGTAAAATAGGTATTTTGGATCAATTGTTTCTTCCATTTCCGTTACGCCCGTGGTCATCTACCTCATGTAACGCCATTTTAGTTTCCTTGCATCGTTTATTGATCTTTATAGTCTCATTTAATAATTTCAATTTATTTTCACTTTCTCATAAACTTCATGATTGACCTTCGCCACATATACAACATACATATTGTCAATTTCATTTCTGATTATTTACTTGCAAACTTTTGAATTTTATTTCAAAATTAAGTTCATGTCTTGGATGTTTTTTAACAAGATGAGGGGAAAAAAAATATTCAAAGATGATAAAATAAGTTAGTTTTCCAAGTGATACACGATGATAAACAGGGACAAAGCCAGAAAATTTATTTGGAGATGGTAAATTTAAAACGTTAGTCATACATTTTGTATGTATTCACTAACTTTTTTTTCTTTTTGCAAGGACAAAATTCCAAATATATCCTTAAAATAAAAAAAAATAACATTACACTAAAATTGAGGATTGAGCAGCTGCCTACGCTGCCCCCATGTTGTCTCCGTCCCTAATGATAAACAACCATAAATTAATGTAAACTTTGATGCACAATGCTTGATAACTAATGCAATGCACAATAATTATATATATATATATATATATATATATATTAATTCTCATCGAAGTGAATAGTAAAGTTTTGTTCTTTTTGATTTTATCCCAAACTTTTTAAGTTTTGACTTTAGCCCCTAACTTTTGTCCTTTTATGTTTTTTCATTTATTAATAACAAATACAAAATTTAGAAACTTGATGCAATTTAAAAAACAAGTGATGATGCACACAATGACGGAGCTACATGGAGGCGAATGGTGGTCATGGCCACCCTTTCTAGTAATATTTTTATGTATTTATAATCCAAAGTTAATTCCCCCCCCCCCCTTTCTTCCCAACAAAACATACACTTAAAATCACATAGTTAAATTTTCCGATTATATTTTAATTTAATTATACACTTGTTAGTATCTTGTAAACTGTTAGACGACCCATTAGTGGTGATAGAATTTGATGTTAAAATGGGGTTGGTTGCTTGAATGGGAGGCGCACATTAGAGAAACTGATATGAATGAGGCCCTGAGTTGCCTTGAACTCAGCCGAGACCGAGTCAGTTTGGACTCAGCTCAGGCCATGATTATGTTTCTCTTTAATGGAACAATTTGAAAAGATGATTGGTGATCCTATCTGTCCCCTAGGATTCACCTTACTAAAGTGGGAAGACTGAAATGTAGGGGTAGTTTGAAGATCAGCTTGCTAGTTCAGCCAGTCTGAGTCAGCTTAGCGACAGTTAGCTTGGAAGTGAATCAGCTTGGGATTTTCAAACACTTATCTTATTTGATGCTTTCAATAACCAGGTCAAGTTATGTGATTAGCACGTGTGTGCGGTTGTTCTAGATGATTCCTCAATAAGGATAAGAATTCAGTACTAGGTTCTTGTCTTATTTGGTAGTACTTGATCGTGGAGAGAATGAGGACAAAGTAGGGACGTACCAGAGAAAAGGACAACGACTACTCTACAACTGCAGTTTTTGTTCTTTTTTTTATTGGTTGTTTTGTAACAGAATGTACTATCTTGTCTATGATAGAATATTCCTTATTCCATTTACTCCTCTATAAATAGAGGCTGCTATCATTTGTGCGAAGGCGATTTTTGGTGTTAATTAATGAAAGTTTGATAGAGCTGATTCCATTCACTTGAAAATCCTCTTTACCTTTTATAGATCGTTGATCTTGGTGGTTTGAAGTGGTCCCTTATCTGTAATCTTGGTGGCTTTGCCATTATAGATTATAGTGGTGAGATCCCAAATCTTCATTACCTTTATCTGTATTTGTGGTGTCTCGTCCTTTATCAAATATACTGGTGGTTTTGGAGTATTTCTGTTATTTGATTCTGGTGGCTAGTCCTTTACGAGTCAAGTAGTAGATTGAATCTATCCTTGTTACTTTTATCATTTTGTTCTTAGTTTCAGTTTGATTAGTTGTTCGTTTGCTGCTATATTGATTGTTCTTATAGTCAGCTTGGGTGTCACTTTATCATAAAAATCAGTTTTCTTGTTGCGCTGTGCTTGCCTTTTGTTGGTTATTGTTAGAGGAAGTTTTTAAGTGAGTTTTTCCCCTGAAAATTCACATCAAAAACTAACGTTGATTTAAGCTTTGGAATGAAATTTTTTTTTATAAGAAGTTGTGTTAGTTGGAGGGCGTCGAGCATACTCTAGCCCCCCTACTAGCTCCGCATCTGGTTCAATCCCCCTAGATCTAAATTTTTTGCTTCGCCACTGGATGCACACCAACAGAACACAAGAAAATTCAACATAGTGTGGATGGACAACTCATTTTATATGATCCTACAAAAAAAATTCAATCCTCATATGAAGAAACTATTCTTCCATGCATGGGTGGTTTAGGTATAGGGTAAAGTAAGCGACCGTTCAGGGCCTGATTTTTAGGGGCCTGGATTTTTAAGAAGTGGCTACGGCATCATCCCAAACAAATAGTGTAGCTTGGCGAAGTTAAGCATTGTTCTAGCAACTTCAACTAATGTACGGTTACGTCGTTACACCACTCCATTTTGTTGAGGAGTTCGGGCTGCAGAGAATCGATAAGAAATACCCACTGATTTGAGAAAATAATAAAAAGTGGCCTGATTTTTTGGGGGCCTGATTTTTTAAGAAGTGGCTACGACATCAGCCCAAACAAATAGTGGTAGTTTGGCGAAGTTAAGCATTGTTCTAGCAGCTTCAACTAATGTACGTACGGTTACGTCATTCCACCACTCCGTTTTGTTGAGGAGTTCGGGCCGCAGAGAATTGATAAGAAATACCCACTGATTTGAGAAAATAATAAAAGACGTTATTCTTGAATTCCGTGCCATTGTCCGAGCAAACAATCCTAACTTGCTTCTTATGATTCACTTGGACATTCTTTATATAGTCAATCAAAACTTTCGAAGTCTCGTCTTTTGTCTGAAGAAAGAAACCCCATATATACCTTGAATAATCATCCACGATAACCAACACGTACTTTTTGTCGTTTTTGCTTTGGACACGCATTGGACCACATAAATCCACATGAAGAACTTCAAGCGGGGCTTGAGTATTCGGAAAAGGTTTGGACTTATGAGTTGACTTGGTCATTTTGCACTTGGCACATGTGTCACAAAGATGATCTTGATCATAGCGAAGATCGGGAATGCCACTAATGAGGTGATTCTTCTCTAGATCATTGAGAGTACGAAAATTGATGTGAGAAAGCCGTTGATTCCACAACCACGTTTGTTGAGCAGAGGCTTTAGACAATAAGCATAAATCTTTTGACGGTTGAGCATTGTTGAGGTTGATTGTGAACAGATTAGAACCAAGAGTTCCTTGTAGAAGATCAAATCCATCTTCAGTGCGAACTTTAAACCATTTCTTGCGAAAGACGACTTCAAGATCATTGTCGCAGAACTGAGCAACACGGAAGAGATTGTGTCCTAACCCGTCAACATACAAAACACGTCAAATTGTGATTCCGCCTTGAATAATATCTCCATAACCAACGCTAACCGCAAAATGATCATTACCAAATCTAACAGTTCCTAAAAACTTATCTACAAAATTAACTAATAAAGATTTATCCTCAGTCATGTGTTTAATGCAACCAGAATCTAAAATCCAAACACAGACGGGAATACCCTTATCATCTTCTGAATAGCTTGTGGAAACTGAAGCATCTGAATCTTAAACGGATTCAACTTGCTACAACTTCCCCATGTAGTACATGTTCACTTCAATGTCCCCAGTCTCTTCATTAGTGAGTTTAAGCCATTCTGCATCATCAACCAATAAAGCAGCACCAACTTCTTGTTTCTTTGCCGAGAGCATCTTGTTCTTGTAGTAGTTGGAGTCTTAAACCTTCGGAGCACGAAAATCTTTTGCTACATGTCCAACTTTGTTGCAATTGAAACAAGAACGTTGATCAACCTTAGGAACAAGCTTTGCATAAGAAGAAGAAGTAGCTTAGACTGATACTCTGGACGGTTGGATAAAGAAGAAGTCCTTTGTTGATTGTTAGTTGGCTTTTTGTAGAAACGCCTTTGCATGTTAGCAATCAGAAGAGCCATAGCCTTAACTACCTCATCAACATTATCATCAAAATCTGAGTTGGACTTGTCATCATTTTTTTGCTAATCATTCTTTGAAACTATAACATCCTAATCATTTTATCTTTGACTTTGACTTTTTCGTTGGTCAATCGTCAATTTCTATTGTTTGACCGTTAGTTGATTCTTGATGTTGTTAGTTGCTTAAATTGCTAAGTAATTAATTGTTATTAATAAAATGGTTAATTTGATACTTAATAGAGTTTTTAGTGATTATGAAATGCTATTAAGGTTGTCGGTTTTCCATTAAGTGCTCGTTTAGTTGTTTGAATTCCCGGTTCGTTACTTAGAGCGTTAACGGTCGTTACATTTAAGCTGGGGCATTCTGGTCATTTGGCTTTTGAGTAAATAGGGTTAGGGAACCCTAATCCCTTCTCATTCTCCAGATTTTCATGTGTGTGCCTCCATATCCATTCTCTTGTATTTCCATCAAATACGGGTCGATTCGGTGTTATCTAGGGCTTGTAATCGATCATATAATCATCCATCAAGGTATTGATTGCAATCCTTATCAATTTTGATCATTTTCATTTATTAATTTCGTTCATCTCTAGTCTTGACCGATTGGTAATTGATTCAATGCATTTTGTGTCTAGAATAGATGATTTCGGATCAACCGGTAATCATTGTAGCAATTGATTGGTGTCTTGAGGATTTCAACAGGTATTATAGGTATTTCTCTCTTGATTTCATGACTTTTTGATCTATTCCATAATGGTTGGGTTGAATACAATTGCATTTAATAATCGATTTTAGGTCATGATGAATGTGTAATTGGTTGAACAATGATTGTAAACGATCTGTGGATTAATTGATGATTTCATAGTGTCAATTGAGTCATATATTGTGTGGAGGTCATGGTGTACTGCTATGGTCGTTTGAGAGTTGAATTGATTTTGGAAAACAAAGGTTTATTAGATCTAAAATTTTAGTCATCTTGCAAGAATCATATATCATTCATACGAATGAGATAGGAGATTAATTTTATATTTTTGAAAATCTCTATGTGTCTAATAAATTTTTCTATAAGGAAGTTTTCTTTGGTTTTGGCTCGAAGTTGGTCGAAAATACTGATTTCGAAGTTGGACATTGTAACACTCAAAGATGATACATACTATAAGTGATACTTATTTGTTGGCAAGATTTTCATACTTTATCATTATGATGAACTATTTACATGATTTGTGTTGAGATGGGTTATCAGTGGATTACTAATGGATACGTGATTTTTATCTGTGATTGTGTGTCAAAACCTATGTTACTCACCATCTATGTTTTCATAGTTGACGTTGTATCTTTCCATGCTTTTTAGGGTATGTACAGATTGCACAATATGAAGTTTTTAACTGGGTCCCTATTATCTGCAGAGCTATTTTGTGGACGTTGTAGATGTGGTGACCTATAAAACCTTATCTCCGACCCAATCATGCGATTGATCTGTCGCGCCCCGCGTTTCTGCCTGCGACGGGGTGTGACAGTTAGCAAACGTATGATATCCCGGAGTTTTAATTTCATCTCTTATGGTGTTATTGTTGTTGATGTTGTTGGTTTTGTTCTTTTATATATTTTTTTATTTTTTATTTTTTGATTCAATTATTTTTTCCGAATGTGATGTGTTATTTATTTACATACACTAGATGCATGCCCGCGCGATGCGGCGGTGTGATGGTGGTGGCGACAGGTAGTGGTGGTGGCGGTGATGGCGGCAACAGGTGGTGGCGGTGGTGGTGGCGGTAGCGGTGTGGTTCTTAATGTAAAAATAATTGATGTAAAAAGGATAGTGTATTTATTTTAAGGGTTGAGGGATGTAAGTTGTAAATAATTTCATTAAGAGTATTATAGGTATGTTAGGTAGAAATATTAAAATTAGTTAATAAATAATAAGGGTAATTTGAGTAGTTTAGTAGGCTTTTTTAAGAAAATGGGGGAGAGGTTTCTCCTTTCTTAAGGAGTATAGATATCTAATTTTTTTTCCCTCCATTTGTTTAGACCCCAAATTTGAGGAAATCTGTAGTTTTATTCTTTTTCTTCATATACCATTTTATGTTCAACTCATTTCTTTCTGATTCTTCACTTTTATCTAATGTTATTTTGGGTTAGAGACAAATTTCGTCCATGTGGTTATTCACAAAGCACACTTCTCATTCCTTCCGTCAAAAAAAGTTTTATTCATCCCTGTGGTTTGCATTCTGTTAAATTGGTTCGTCCCTGGCGTTAAGTCCCCCCACGTGCAAGTCACGTGAGGAGTATTTTCGTCTTTTTCTTCATCTTCTTCAACCTTCTTCTTCTTCTTTTAAACTACATGGATGAAAAAAAAACTCATTTTTAACGGGAGGGATGAAAAGTGTAATCTGGAAAAACCACAGGAATGAAATTTGCATTTAACCCTTTTAATTTATTTGTTATCAGAAATCCAAAAACCGAAGCCCCTAAAGAAACACAAGCTATCAGCCCTCATAATTTATCCATTTTTTGTAAGGGAAAATGTTATATGCTGCTAACATTATACATGCTGCACACACATAAATATTTTAATGATAAAAGGGGACCCCCATGAATTTAATGTTTCCCCTCACAAACATTCACTAACATCACCTAACTATATACCGTTATTCCCTTATTAGAATGGGTTTGAGATTTTAAATATAATGTGTTTTCATTTAGTTAATTTAATGGGTTTTCATTTATCTTTTGGAATTTTAACTAAGTGTAAAAAAACCAGTGGTTCATAACGTAGTTGAACTTTCTGCAATTCTTTGCAATCTTTCCTTTCGATGTTAACATATGACAACTGAAGCTTTACAAAAAAAATGAAAACAGAACAAAACCAAACCATCTAAAACCGATCGGTTTCGGCTTTGGATTATTGGATATTCAAAACTTTCGATTTAGATTCGGTTTTGGAACAAAACCGACCCATACTCAACCTATAGACATCTACAATTGGTGCTTTTTTGGTTCTTTTACGTGCCTCACACAACCAACCAACCAACAGCTCAATAATTCAACAAGTTTGCACACTCGCTAGATTGCTCTTGTGGAATGCATGTAACATGCCATTATTAGCCCTTACAAAAGATTTGGTATGGCTTGAGTGGATCCAATTTCCCAATTCATGAAAGCTAATAATAGATCAATTTAGATGTGATCATTTTTTTTAAATGAACAATAAAATTTCAGATGTGCATTTTAAGTTAACTCTCAATAAGTTATGCTTCACCTTTACAAGAGCACATGTAAAGTTAAGTTTTTTAAGAAAAACAAATATACAATTTAAGTTCTTTCAAAAAAAAAAAAAAACAACAACACTAGTATGCAATAATGCAAATGCATAAAAGCTTCTAGATTGTCATATATATATATACAGGGAAAAGTTACTCTAGGAACCCCTAAAAGGTCATGAACTTTTAGGAACCTTTTTGACCAAGGGTAGAATAGTAAAATCGAATTTTTAATTTTATTTTATGAAATTTAATAAATAAAATATTTTTTTAATTGTCTTAATTTTAAGAGATCACATATGATCCATTCTCGCCGGAAAATCACATATGATCCAATCTCGCCGGAAAATCACATGTGATCCAATCTCGCCAGAAAATCACATGTGATCCAAACTCGCCGGAAAATCACATATGATCCAAACTCGCCGGAAATCACATATGATGGTCTACAATCACATATGCTCATGTACAATTTAATAGAAATCACATATGCTCATACTCAAATTAATAGAGTTTTTAAAGTTTCAATCTTATTAACAAATTACAATATCCCCGAAAATCACATATGATCCAAATCTCATCGTTGATCACATATGCTCATCTACAAATCTTGCCGGAAATCACATATGCTCATATACACAAATTAGCCGAAAATCACATATGATCCAATAAAAAAACAACCCAATACACACAAATATACACCCCAACACATATATGCTCAAAAAAAAAAGTTACAGACACGTATATAAACAATATATTAACAATATATATACACAATATAAACAATAAAAAACGAAAATCCAAAACCATTGTATCATATCGCCGGTTACATTTTGTATCACCGAAAATGGATCTGTTTCGGAAAAGAAACAGGCGGCGGCGGCGAAGAAGAATAAGGGGGTCGGTGCGAAGAAGAAAAAGGCAGCGGCAATCCGTTTTCTAGGGTTTCGCCGCCGGAATACCATGCGAGGACGGGGACAACAAGATTACCAGGGATCTGTAACAAAGACATCGGCGACGGCGGTTAACATCAACACATCGCCGGAAAAAGGATTACCGGGAGAGGCGGCGAGAAAAAGAGTGACCGACGACGGCGGCGTAAAAGGGGAAAGAAAGAACCATCGGCTGCGACGGCGGGTGTTGAGTGTGTGATCGGCGGCGGTGTTAATTGTGGGGAAGGTTTTTTATATTGAAAAGCTGACCGGCGGTTGTGGGGGATTCCGGCGTCGGAGGTGGTTATGTGTGTGGGATCGGCGGCGGCGTATTAAGTTTTCCGGCCGGCGGCCGGAATCCGGCGGGGGGCTGTAGAATCATTTAGGTTTAGGTTTATGTGTGTGTTTGTGTATGTGATTGTGTTTTGTGATTTTGTTTGTGAATGGAAATATAATATATAAGTAATATTGGATATATTTTAGAGTTTAAAATTAAAATGTTAAAATATAAAATGCCTAGAATACCCTTTTGAATAAATAAATATAAAAAAAATCTTTTAATTATTTACAAAAATGCCACAACTAATTTGGACCGTTGATCAAGAATTTGGATGGCTGAGATTGAATCAAAAGGGTTCCTAAAAGTTCCTGACCTTTTAGGGGTTCCTAAAGTAACTTTTCACTATATATATATACACAATATATGAATCTTAAGAAAATATTGAAACATATAAATTGGAAAAGTGTAGGGGTCAAAATTAAAACTTCATTATCAATAGGGGTTATTAATGGAAAGGATTAAAAAAAAAAATAGAAGAAGCATATTGATCATCCTCGCCAGGAAAACGGTCGCCGACAACACACATATGCTATTAATTTTTTTTTTTAAGATGATCCCAACGGCTACATCTAACGGTCATATGACCGTTCAAACACACACAACTCACGCGGCAAACATTGCCGAGCCACCCCATGCCGAGGTGATGCCGAAGAGGTGTGGCGACGGTGTTTTGCAGCGACAATAGGTGATGCCGAGCCCGTTGTCACCACCCTTACTATACTGCTATGTATTAGTTTTGTTTTATCCTAGAAATTGATGGCACATGTGGGACTTGATATATAAGACTGGTTTTTTTTTTTTTGAACGACAACGGTTGAATAGAGTAGAGTAGTTAATTGTCTTAACCGGACTCCATAAATCATTGTAGGCCTCCACACACCTTTTTAATTGGTATTGGATTACCGGGGTTTGAAACCCCCTCCTCCAATGTAATACCTGGTGACGTAACGAGCTGAAAATATAAGTTCCCTTCACATTTGACTAAAACGACAGTTTTGATACCTTTTGCTAGGTACCTAATATTCCATCACAATGTTCAATATATAAGCTCCTTCCACATCTGGGATATGACGATAGCTCTGTCGAATATGTGTGTGCATGAAAGTATATGTACAAGTGTTTTAACATTAGGTACAACCCCTTAATGTATTGTATATTTGGTAAAGTTTATAAAATGACAACGTATTTTCATTTTCCGAGGTAATATACCATGTAAAATCTCTTATATTAGTAAAGCGAAGTTTTGTTGACGTGAGAATCGTTTAAAAATGGCTTACGTGACACAATTTGTAAGCATTTTATTTTCTTCTCATTTACAAATGACGTCACTTTTTTTAATTACTGTTATAAGATATATTTAAATTTTAAGGATAATGCATTGGGTGCTCATTTATTAGAATCTTTTTTTATAGCCCATGAAAATTTTGTTTCATTTTTACCAATTTTGACATAAAAATATATCAAAATTTTGTGAAATAGCAACGTATCTTCACTTTTAAAATTTTTAAATATTAATAATTATAACTAGATGTATAATATATATTATGTCCATTTTAAAATACTAAATTGAGAAAAATTCTCTTCTCGTTAAGAACATAAATGGTTTTATACATTTTAATTTTAATCTACGTTATTTATGTATTTGTAAAAACTGACATTTTTGAACCTATTTTTGTATTATACATGAATGGTGTGAGTTTCATATGAATTTTCATTATAAGTTGCAAAATAAAAACTTCAAAAAGTCAAAAGTGAACAATATTTTTAATACGGAAGAGTACTATTTTGATTTGTATAATAGCTTTATGAGTAGGAAAGTAAAAAAAAAAAAATCATTTTGCTATTCATATATATGCAAATGAGTTATATGCTTTCTTTTGAGTTTCATAAATTTCTTTTTAGTATTAGACTATATGACTATAACTCTATAAGTGTTCTTTTGGTCTGTCCGCGTATTACGCGGGTTACTAAGCTAGTATGAATATAAAACTTGATACTCAATTTCGATATTCGCCAAATCAAGAATTAATTGTTGAAATCTCACTCTTTATTGGAATGCTTCATAGTTATAAGATAAATTAATAGGGATATTATAGGTATATTATAGTGGGTTGTAATCAAATGAAAACTAGAAAAATGTTGAAAACTAATGGACAAATTCAGCCACACATTTTCCCCAACTTCTTTCCCTTCTTTCTTTAAAAAAAAATTTTTTTTTTTTACCTTGCTTTTTTTTTCATCTTTAATTTTTTAAAAATTTTTTATATATTTTTTAAATAAAACCCACTAAGAAAGAAAAAAAAAATTGATGATATGGTACGGACGTAGCCCTTAGCCGAACGGGCATAGCCGGTTCAGGTGGGCTTCGCCCTTATCGGGCGTATCTCTTAAGGGTGTTAATAAGGGGTGACTGATGTGGTGATATGTCATAAGGGTGATAGGTCATAAGGGGTGATCGGTGGTGGGGTGATCTACCGTACGGGCTCCGCCCGAAAATTAAAATGTCGTCAAAAGTTTATGGGATGACCTCTCTAATGAAAGAGGACGAAATTTTAAGAACACCCATATAATTTTCATAATTTATCGATGTACGGTTTTTTAGATAAAAGATTTTGAATGAATTAGATGAAACTAGTGATTTATGAAGGAGAGAAAAAAAAATGTGTGGTTGATAATTGTCCCTTAGTTTTCACTTTAATTATGGTTTGCAAATGAATATTTATCATATTATAGTTTCAACCAAATGAGAACACTAATAAAATAACAACAGTGTAAGAACATTAAAATACTTTTTTTTATGTATTATAAAACAAAAAAGACTCATGTCGATTAAATACTGCACCACAATCTTGTTTTAGTATATTAGTAGATAAAGAGAGAAGGTTAAATATAACCACGCAGGTTGTACACATAACCATTTCTTATTGATATTGAAACAAAAATTGAAATTACATTGAATTTGATATTTTTCATAGTACATTGCATACACCGGACCAAACGTGAAAATACGTTGCATATTTTGGTGATTTTTGTAGTACGTTGCAACATTGAAACGAAAGTGAAAATACGTTGGTATTTATAGCTTTAACCCATATGAAAACAACTAATCTAATCCTATTTTAATAAGCATAGCTTATACAAAACTGACCCTCATCAATAGACCACAATGACTAGCTCATTCTTTTCTTGATTACCATAGTAAGTTACCAATACTTTTAACATGGGTTAGACAACAATTTTTTATATCATAATTGTCTAGAAATATTATAACTTATTTTTTCGCATGCAGGACTTGAAAGGTTGTCGAGTTTGAAAAAGCTGGAGACATTCAACCTCAGTTGTAATAGTATTGGAAGCGGCCTCTTTCCTTCATTGGGTGCAATCACCTCACTCAAAGTTTTGAATATGAGTCACACTTCAAAAGATTACTACGATCTAGCGTCACGCGGTCAAAACGGTAAAGACATTAATTTTTTTTTTGAAAGGTGAATTTCTTTATCAGCGCTTCGTGTCGCGGTTCGATAGCGGGAGGTCTAGCATACGTTGTCTAAACCGGATCCGTGCTAGAGAGCTCCCTCGAAGCGAAAATGCCTATTTCAAATACCCGATGGGGGGAAAACCCCCTACTAATCCGTCCGAAGGCACGACAATTAATAGGGGTA
>JAOEHQ010023542.1:0-25056 GCA_025447715.1 Asclepias incarnata
TCCGGCCATCTGGGTGTTGCGTTTTTCCGGCGGGGTGGGTAAGGCTGTAACAGGTAAGGAGTGAAGGTGGAGGTGTTGGCCGGTGAAGGAAGGGTAGTGGTGATGACCGGAGGTGTTTTCCGATAGGGGTGGTGGTTTTTCCGATTGGGGGTGTTTTCCGATGGGGACAAGCCGACAAGTACACAGTTAGCATAAACCAATTCAAGCTTTTATAATTCTTTGATGTGCTTTTTGAAACTAATAATCAAATAATCAGATGCAATAATGTGGTGTAGCCTTGTAGGTTACAGTATTTGGAACGTTCTTTACCATCTATCAATATATGATGATGGGTTTTTACAAATTAATGGATTTGTTGATTTATTTTGATGAGGATGAAGATGATTGATAGATGTTAGGAATGGATTGAATTGGATCTGGTGTTGTTTTTTATTTATTTATTTATTTTAAGAAGAGGAGGTATTTTGGGGAAGGAGATACATCAAGCCAAGTCAGCAATCAAGCCAAGTCAGCATGCCACATAACATTTTATTTAAATAAAATTTAAATGGTAACCGGCTACCTGTTCAGCCGGTCACCCATTACATCACATAGCCCAAAATACATAGGTGCATACATTACATATCCACCCGATTAAGTCACTACACTACATAACAATTTTGTCATAGTTGGTTACATTCGTATGCCATAATCCCTATATAAATTAATAAGTTTAACTAAATATAAAAGAAAACTATTTATTACAAGTTGAAGATGCCAAATTCTTATCATTCACTAAAGAGGTATCCGTGCAATGCGACAGTGTGGTGGTGACGGCGACAACGGGTGGTGGTGGTAGCGACGACTGTTGGTGATAGTGGCAGCGTCGAGTGGTGTAAGTAATTATATTAATTTCATTAAGGATAATGTATTATGTATATATGACATAACAGCCCTAGTTTAGTACAACAAGCAAGTACCTAAACATATTTAACAAACTAATGATCTGAGGTCCGCATGGTAAGACAACCAGGTTTTATCCATGAGACGGAAGTTCAAACCTCGGTTCGGCCTCTATGGGGTTTTTCCTGAAATTGGTGCTACTTGGTCTAGGCTCCGTACGGCTGGGTTGGGTAAGCTATGCATTGGCCTTTCGTCATTGGGTTATCCGGGACAGAGTTTTGAGCTCGGATTTGTGGGCCATTAAAAAAAAAAGGCATGTATGAAAACGCAGGTTTATTATTTTAATCTTTTTCCATCTTATACTCAAAATAAGTTCCCAACTATAGTGGGGAGCTTCTGGTGTTCCACATATCTTTGTCGAGATTCTACTAAAATGCATGGAGTTCATCATGACATCATCTACCATCAATACATGTACTCTTAACATGAACCGATTGTTACTGGCTATGGTGGTAAGATTCTGATAACCATCCAAGTAGTAAAGAAAACCATATTTACTTCATTTCAAGTAATGCCAAAAAAAATTGAATGAAATTTGTAGAAGATCAGGTAATGCACCGCGGATAACATGCTCAAATGGTTGAGATCCACACCTGGAGACAGTAAACAGATGGGATAATGAGCATTTTGGAACATGATGTCAGATATAGTTTGAAGGTTGACTGGTTGAGTTTCTAACTTAAATTGCTTATTCAGTCACAATTATATGTCAACAAGAAGCTGTACATCAAATTTGTAAATACACTATATTGTAAGAAATAAGGCCAATAAAGAGCAACATAAGCTTTGAGCATTCATTTTTACATTATCAAATACCTAGACTTGTAAAACTTATTAACGAAGTCAACTCCAAATGGGGTAGTCTAGTGGTTGGTGAAAGCTAGAGTCCATCCAAAAGGAGGTCTCCAGTTCAAATTCCATAGGCTTCAAAAATCCCTTTGGAGCCACATCCGCCTTAAAAGAAGATTTGCCCGCTTTATGTAAAGAGGGCGCCTTGCATAAATCCTGTGGATTAGTGGCCTACCAAAGGTTTACAGTTTAAGGAATTAACCATGCGAACATGGACCTTTCCATTAAACTTTTTAGCTTAAAATAAAAAATCCAAGAACTTTATCATTGAAATTTATAAGTGAAGGGATTTAATCATGAAAAAAAAAATTAGAGTTTAAAAGGCTTAAAAGCAAGTTCAACAAAAGTCTAGGTTTTCTTTTGTGTAAATTGCCCAAAGCGACAAAAGACTCCCAGTAGGTAAACCATACGATACCCGCCTATTTTCATCAGAAACATATGCTACCGGTTTTGACTCGTTGCCCAACCCGCTAGTTCCGCCAGTGCATCACACAAATGTCAGACAACACACAGAAGGCACATTGACAGAGCGTGGCAATAGTACAGACAATGTTCTAAGCTTCACGCAAAAAGTATGCATTTAAGCTCTATGACGACTTCAAATGAATGATGGTAGGAACTATGTTAATCAACAGCTTACCAAATGAGAAAGAAAGATCTTTATGTTGGACCATCCCCACTCTTCAAAACCCATGCAGAATTTTTTGAAACACACAATTCATTTAAAACCTGAAAACTCAAATACAACAAGCAAAGAGCACGTGAACAACACTACAACACATACAGTCAAAGGTTAAAAAATGAAAGTGGTCTCTTGGTGCTCAGAAAGAAGAGGTGGCAAGATGGGTGGGTCAGGCGGGTTCGGTAACAGATCATAACAGCTTTGGGTTGAAACAAGTCGGGTAGAATTGGGTTGATCTGCGGACACATTATTGTCCATTTTTGGATTTCTTTTATAAAAAACACATTTTAAAATTACATAAGATTATTACAATAAAGATCTAAATCTTCAATAGAACGGTTTAGGAGGTTGTTTGCACTATCAATAGACTTTGGATGACTTTCAACTCATTCACCCAGTTCAAGCAATTTTACCAGCTCCCCTTTTAGCAAATTTTTTTGATTTGACCGGTTTGAGATAAAAGACAGCCCACCCATTTGTAATTAAATGGGTCCATATTGACAGCTGTATCGACACAAAACGAGCATGAAAAATCTCCTCTAATATATAAAGAGGATAGCCTTGGTGTTAAAATTTAAATTTTTAAGATCAGGGATTTTACCTTTATACCCTTACTTTACAAGGAATTAATTTTTAAAACTTTAAAATCAGCAAATTTACTATCATGCCCTTACTAATAAAAGCAAATACATTTACCTAATCATTTCCATCTTTAAATACTCCAACAACAAATTTCATATACCCGTGTGTTAGACAATCCAAAGTTGGCGGCCGGCGAAGACGGCCACCGTCACCCTTTGCCCCATGTACTAATCGAAGTTCACAAATTTTTGTTTTAAAATTCGTATTAGACTGACGCTTAAAAAATATTGAGAACTCATCCACCACCGCGCATTGCGCAGGTACACTTCTAGTATAGCAACATAGCATGAAGCTCGCTGACCTTATGATACTCGCCACTAGTTATTTCCCGTTTCAGCTGCATGTTCGCAGCTGCATAGATGGAGGCCTTTTTGAGCTTACCTTCAGGTCCTTCAGCTAGCAACAGGTTGATGACAATTCTCCTATTATAAAGAAACAACCCAATAGATATCACAGTGAGAATAATAAACTTATTGATTTTTTAAGTTGAAGGGAAGACAAGTATATAACCTCAATTCATCATGTTGAGGGTGATCTGCCGATGACCTTGAAACAAACACCCCATGTATGTTAACCGCAACTTCATTTAGGACCTTTTGCAGTTCCTCCTGTGGAGCATCTGCTGCTTCAGCAGCAACTCTGGCTTCTCGAGTGCCCTTCCGGAGTGTATTTTCAGAGACTGCCATGTCACGCAATCTTTGGCGTATTTGGGAAAAGCTATTACCAAAAAAGACAATCCAGAGGAATTTTAAACGAAAATTTTTGACGATGTAACTCCCTGTATTACGGAAATGAACTGTTTTTTTCTTCAAGTTAAGTTGTATACCAAAATATAAGTCACAATTCAACATCCAGAGAACTGACACGAAATAGTTGAGGTAGCAACTAGCCAGTTGGGCAACGAGTAATTTTTGGTATTGGTCAGGGGGTTCGCTTGACGCGCGCATTCACTTTTTGTCCACATCTAATAAGTAATAACTATCATATTACATATAATTACAAAAGAAATCTATTTTTTTAATAAATTATTTTCACAAGTTATTTGCAAGAATAAACATTGTCAATGAGTATCAACCTTTTTAACCCGCTTTTATGCTACTTTGAGTTTACTTTACGCGTTGGCGGTTTTCAAAAAAATTGGAAAAAAGACAAATATTACTATCTATGGAAAGAACTATAATCTGCAATCGAACATAGAATCATGTTAACAAATGAACAAGGAGCTCACCTGCAAACCTTGTAAGTTTGAAAAAGTTTCTGAAGGGCCTTCGGTAATGCTTCTCGAGTTTCATCTTGCATCACTTTTCTAGGTGGGACATTGGTGGTTCTTTGTGTAACATCACTGGCACTGGTGGATGCAGGACGCCTATCACCAATACTATGTTTTGAGTTCTTAGGGTTTATAAACTCAATTATATGTGGTTCCACACGATCCCAGATATTCTTTTGTTCGCCAGCAATTTCGGGGTATTTTTTAATAAATGAATAATCTGGGGATTCTTTAAATTTCCAATCCCTGCAGGAATCTCTTCTTGATGCAAATTCATCCAATACACCTTTCATAGCTTCGCTGATTGGAGTTGATTTAGGTAATTGCATTTCGCGAAAGATATGATTTTTACTAAATTGAAGCAGCACATAATCTCGGATTAGGACTTCCCTTCCTCTATCTTTTCCGTACTTCAGCTTACTTTTTGCAATCCACAATCCTTGAACTAATTGAGCATGAGTCTGCAGGACTCTAAAAATATCTTCCTCACTGTCATCCGGAGCTATGTGTTTAAGAACATTAAAACGATGTACTGGAGGCCCCTATTGAAAAATCATAAGTAAATGTAACAAGAAATGTTAATACTACTGCCTAGACTACTTTATGTATGAAGTATGAACAAGAACAAGCCCAGTACTCAGGTATATCATACACCAAAGACAAAACTCTACGCATCAATTGATTTCAGAATTCATAACCAACTTATGGAAGGGTGTATATATCTCCAGACACAACAAAATTTTGACAGAGGAAATCACCATAGCGTTTCTTTAAGGCAGAAGTAAAATGGTGGATATTGTTTTTATCCAATAAGATATATCTGAAATGTAAATAGATGCAGCCATACGGGTATGGATCAAACAGGTACAACAAAATGAAATATTAAAAAAAAGGGGTCAAACAGGCTAACATCATCCATGGCATAATATTAATGACCTACTAAATTAGGTTAAATTCAAAAACGGATCATCATTTTGAGTGTAACTTCTGAATATCAAGCAATGTTGACAGGTCAAGCAAAGCTGGCTCTTTTTAGCCATTACCCAACCCAATGCCCACCCGTTTGTCGGGCCTATAACCAACATATAATACGATTTGCTAGGTCCAACTTTTTTGACGTGTAATCTACTTTGGGTATGTACATCCAAATCTACATTGGGGGTGTACAGTATCAACCAGAAAGGGAGTTTTAAGATGAAATATGTACTGCTAAAATACTGTTAGAGCTTACATGTGCAGTTTTAAATAGAAATAATGGCATCTAACAGCGAAGTACTTTCAAAAGATTTCTATTTTCTGCAACGTACTTTTCTAGTACACCCTGAATATCATGTGTGTTACATTTAATGTGACGTATTTCAGTAGATTGCATAAAACACGGCACTAGTGAAAGTACGCTGCTATTAATGGCATAATTCATTTTAAATAATCCATTTCAGTGGATTAAATAAAGTGATCTATGAGGTACATAGGGAATAACAACATACGTGTTTGCAGAATGCATACTGAAAAACAGACATAAAGACACTAACCTCAAGAAGCTGAGTCTTAAAACGTTCATCCAGTGGAAGTTTGAGCAAAGTGCTGAAATCAACCAAAAAATTGCAAACTATTATTTCACAAGTGTTATAAACTAGACAATCCAGTGGACGTGGACGTGGTGTGGCCAGAGAGAAAGACCCACGTCAGGCGCCCTTAGGCTCCCGCTCCATAAAGGCTACTTGACCAATGGGATACAATCAGACTCCACAATTAAAAAGCGAAGACCAAGGTAATGAGTGTGAAAAAAGTGAGAGGGGCAGATGCTTTCTGTATCATTGTATATTTAAGACACAGGTTAACTTCGAAACAAATTTTCTTTGATTTAGACATTAGTCATGGACGAGCACATGAATTCATACAAGTGTTGTATTGTACGACTTTTTTTATAATAAATGTTGATAGATGCTAGGAAAGGTGTTAATAAAAAAGTTAGATTTAGCATATACTTTATTATATTTATCCTCATGTAAAATGGAAGATGTGTGGGGACGTTGCAGAACTACGACCAAAAGGTCATATCCACCCTAAAGTTGCCATCAAGACTAAGAACCACTACCTGATAATTTCTGAAGTGATTGCTTTGCTTAGCTACCGTAGATGTGGGCATCTTAAGACGACCCACAAAAACTCCAATATGTGCGACTAGGGAAACAAACAGCAGTAACATAAGGAACCAAGAATTCACCTTCGAGATGGACCTGTGGGTTTGGTTTTGTCACTTGTAGTGGGACACAAAGAGTCGATATAATCAGACCTGCAACCAGCATAACATAAAGTAAATGGTAGGTTATATGCATATTCTAAAATAGCATAACTGATTCAGATCAACACAGCAACATACTGAGTCATCGAAAATTGTAATTCAGAGGCTTGTTGTGCTACCATCTTTTGTATATATCCACGCGACATTTGACTTGCTTCACCATGGTACTTGAGGGGAATCCACTGCTGAAGAAGAGAACACAAGAAGATGAAGAAAGATCAATGTCCAGATTACATGAAAAGCAATATGCTATCAAGTCTTACCATTTGAGAGCAATGGAACAACCGATCAATCAGAAACGATATTCAGCATAGGATAAAGGTAACACAATTAATGAATTGTCAAACGTTTGTAGGGATAACTATTGTGGTATCAGACAGAAGTGAGATATTATCATATGCCTAATGACTAACAGTTTTAAGTAACACCAAGGGTAATATTGAAATCAGAAAACAAAGCATAATTAAAAACCATGATAATCGACAGCTCTACCTGATTGCAACCTAGCTAAAACTAATACCAAAATTAAAAAAAGAAGAAGAAGATATAACAATCTAACCTTGCTAAGCAAGCTAACCAACTAAAAGGGAAGATAACTCAAAACAGAAGCAAGTAATCCTAAATATGAGAAAAGAGAACTCCAGAAAATGGAGACCCGTAATAATAATAAGTTGATCCTGTTAGTAAATCCTAGCACTTCTCGTATTGGTCCATTATTCGGGAAAAGATGGTATAACCGGTTTAAATTGGAAAAAATCAACCATACCAGAAATTGAAGAAATAGAGAAGCTATAAGGTAATCAACCAAATAAGCATTTTCAAATTAACTTTGCACATGCTAATCTTCTCCATGTTTAGCTTATTAGACACAGGTAATCTTTCCTTTCTCAAGTGAACCATGATGAGATTCCCAATGTCTAAGATCGTTAATTGGTGATGCTTGCAAACCCACATTATATGTCTAGTGAAACATGATCTCATTTGTTTCTCCACATTTGTTGATTTCTTCATCTATGGTTATCAGATTAACTTTCCCTCTAGGAGTACAACAGCAGTCCCTTGATCGGTGAGGTAATCCGCATTTGAAACCTTTTCCGAACACAACATGTGCATACAAATTGTTAGACATGCTGAGTGTTGAGGATGATGATGTGCTTCCACTCGCCCGTAATGAAGGTTTCAACTATTCGATCTTTGTAATTATTGACTGAGGGCATGACAGATTCTAGTTTAGATTTATAGGAAGCGGAACTACAAGGCATCTCCTTGCCAGTTTGGATCTACCCCCAATCACCAAGTTGTAGATGTCATCAAGTGTGTTGAGACGAGAGATATTATATCTTGGATTGTGGCTCAAAGTGGTACTTGAAATCATTATGGGATGACAACCAAGTGAACCAACAGTAATTTGCGTTATAACCTCCCCCCATCAGATTTCCACC
Organism: Asclepias incarnata; assembly: GCA_025447715.1. NCBI lineage: Eukaryota > Viridiplantae > Streptophyta > Magnoliopsida > Gentianales > Apocynaceae > Asclepias > Asclepias incarnata. The sequence continues at coordinate 8,133 of JAOEHQ010023542.1, forward strand.
TGGACAAGTTTGGATGAGATTGGAACGAACCTGGTCATAACTAGGTGGAAGAAATCATTTTTGATTATTCTAAACCTCTATGGTCAGTGATAATTATCGAAATAACTATGAATTAAAACGAATATGAATCAATTGGATGATATTCATAGGTGACGAATACAGGCATTTAGATGCAACAAAAAATCTATTTTTGTCATCAAACATTAGGTTGACCCACCTATGAGATCACTTCATGGATCAGTGTCATAAGTGAATATCGAAGTTGTAGTATCTTTATCTTTATGTTGATGAGATCAAATATTGTTCCTTGACCGGGGAATTATAAAAGTTATGTCACACATATTCATCCACTGGCTGGCCCAGCTTTGGGGAATGCACCAATTTGTGCAGCTAGACTATATAAAGGAAGCATTGGAAACTATTAATATAATTGTAAAAGAAAGGTCTATTACCTCTTTAGTATCCGCATTTTGCTCATTCGCAACTCCTGGTAGCTTGCTCTGAATATTTACATCAAAGAACCAGTAGTTAATCTCGCAAAGATCACATAAGACATATATAAACAAGGAAATTCCAGAAAATAAGACATGGCAGGCCCAGTGGATTCAAATGTCACTGGAAACAACATATCATTTTTACATATTCACCTATTAAAAATAACCTCATGATACTTTTGTAGTATTTTGTGACTTCTACATAATTGAAACACATCCAAGGGTGAACATAAGTAAGGTAGCTAAAAGAAAACCAATTCAAATTCCTGCCTCACCAGCTGTCCAGCACCTCCATGCATATTAGACAATGTTGATGGAGGTAATGAGATGATCAATAAGATCTATCAAGCTTTCAGAAAACAACAGATCTCTTGGTGTTTTACTTAATGCTAAGGTCTCTCCCATCCCCGCTTCAGACCACTATTTGTTCATTTTATTCTTTTTCTTTCTATTTATATACAGTAAAATAGGGCAACATACATTTTAATGAAACTGTACTTAGACTAAATCTTTAACTTTGGGAAATTTGTTTCTATTTCATTAATTATAGAAAAATACCCTTATTGAAGAAATAATAGTATGTGTCCATAATTAATTAAACTTTTCTTCTTAATACTTGGCCAATATATCCCAAATTGAGGAAATGTTGGTAATATGTTTTCTTAATTAATGAGATTAAAAGAAGGTTTCCTAAAAATGAAGATTCACAGCTTCACGCAAAGTATGTTTCGTTAAAATGCAATTTTCCCCGAGACAATATTACTCTTTGACTCGAGTTAGCTATAAGAACTAATAATTAAAAAACGACAATTACACCCTTAAACTTTCTGGTTCATATCACTATGTCATGCAAGAATGATGTATCGTAAACTACTAAGAAAAAATTGATATGGCACGTACTCAGAGCGTACGATGTATTATAGAATATTCAGAAAAATAATAAGCGGCTGATATAGCATATCCATCTTAGCAAGTGATATACTTTTTCTATTTCATGTATAGCACTTTCAAATATATGGGAGTGTTTTCTTCAAATAGACAACCATTAAGTCAATTTGCCATTCAACACAACCTTCATAAAGTCATAATTTAACTGTTGTCTGCTGCTTATTTTTACAACAACAAATTAAGAAGCAGCCCCAACCTTCCGTAGTTGATTTTGACTAATAACTTTTACGTTGATGATTTCCTAAACTGCTCAATTATTCAATTCTGATTAAAGTAGTGGCTGAAACACAAGAGAAAAAAACTGCGCTAAAGTTTTAAGAAATCCTTATGATACGAACCTGTGGCTTGGATTGCTTTATAGCTTTTTCATTCTTGATGTCCAGGGAAGCAACCATGTCCTCATCACGAGTTGTATTCAACTTCTTCGATGGGTGCTCATGCTTAAGGTGTTGCATGGACGGCCGGAGTTGCACAACTGCATGAACATGGTTAAGGTGCAACTGCAAAAGAAATCGAGAAAGAAGCATTTTATGATTACAAATTAGGTAGCTTCTACAAAATGCATAACCTGCTTGTAACCCATGATTATTGAAAAAAAGCTGTGAATACAGGTTTCACATCCCACTTCTTAAAGATAAACTTAAAGAAAGGCTCAAGCATAGACAAAGATGAAAACCTAGTAGTACAGAAACTTTTCCTGTAGTATTGTCACAGCCTTGGATATCACCCTCTCATTAATACACTTATTTTGGTGACATCAATGTTTGGAAGCTCCGAAAAAGTGAGCTTAATTAAATATATCTGAGTTTCTTCTGAGACAGGCTTAAAGTTGATAGTGAACAGTATACACACCTCATTTCCCATCAGAATTCCTACAGCATAACGAGTTGCTGTCGGTGGCTGCCATGCAGATGACAATACCTAAATATAATGGAGAACATGCTATTTAGGCAAAAACTAGGAAAACATAAAGCTATGCAGGACAAATAAGTCAACACTGAAATAAGTATAAAGAGCAGAAGCAGAAGCAGATGAATGGCAACCTAAAGTTGATTTATTCTGCTCTGGGTAAAAACAAGCATAAAAGAGTCACAAGTTTGTGACCTGGGTGATGAATTGAATTATGATATTTGACATAAACTGCAATATGGTCATGACTGTGGGATAGAGTCAGTAAGCACTCATGATCTGATGTTGTAACCGCTGAATAGACTATTAGACTGTCCTCACAAACATCCAAGTAAATAATAAAAGAAAAAAGCATGCATCTCAAGATCATCCGTTAAGCTTCTAAATGGTTAATATTGCGGTAGGCCGTAGGCTGAAACTAAGCTCATCTAGTAAACTACTAATCTAGTGTCTTCTGACAACAACAAAAAAAAAAGTTTTGATAACAGATCGGGTGACCAACTCAACACCTTTTGATTTAGGTTTTAAGAACAGTTGCTCTTTGGAAAGCACGTTAAGATAAAAGTTGTAAGCATTGTTCACCCTGAGGATTTTCCCTATCGTTCTATAGAGTATAATCAGTCAGATGTTTCTTACGTACAATAATACAAGGTCGCCTGTATTGTAGAACTCAACTCAAATAATAATCTATATAATTATAAAAACATTTTCAATATCAAGATTTACAATGGTCCCTTACGGGTTGAATCTTTGGGATGTTTTTGATACATTGACAGAAGAACAAAGACAAACCTGCTTTGGCATTGCTCTGTCATCATTAGCACCAGCATCAAAATTCTCAGAATCAACTTGAACAGACATTTCAACCTCAACTTCAGCAGTCTCTTGTTTCACCCTAACCTGCAACAGATCATCCAAATAACTTACCATCTCACACAAATCAAACCTAAATTCCATATAACATCACAAGCAATCTATATGCTGCATACTTACCTTCTCACATCGCTCCTCTAGTTCATAAGGCCTCCAAATTGGCCTTAAAGGATATTGCAATACATATAGCTGTAGAAAAGTAATAAACTCGTCAGTAAACCTTCATGTCTATCAGTCACCTACTTCAATACATTCATATATGCAAAATCCTCAATTGCGTGTATTATATATGTTGTATTGAGTTCCAGTACAAAGGGGTTTTAACATAACAAGTGTTGCAAGTATTCATGTGCTTCCACATGTCCCCACGACCCCACCCATGCACGGCCAAAAGGTTACCTTGATGGACCTAATGCAGTTGATGCACCCCAAGTAACTGCCTCAGGTGGCTCAAGGTTAAGTGCATAAATGTCAAGACCTCTTTCAGGCATGAGCACACGGGGAAGCACCATAAAACAAGGTCTTTTCAAGTTAAGACCTCTAACTACCTGATCCTACATATATAGGTTCTATGCGCATCACGTGTTTTTAAATGAATCCAACTTTCCTAGAAAATCGATGGTATGTTTCCTACTTAAAATTTGCTAATACATGCACCAAACTTTCAATTACGGTTATTACATGTCAGAATCCATTTTGATGACATGGCAACTCCAACTTACAAGATTAGCACGTCAACAAAAATACTTTTAAGAAGTAACCAGATAGATACAATAACAACAATTAAAAACTCAATAGATACAAACAAGTAGTTTTTAAAGTAACATACATCTGATAAATTTTCGATTAAAGTTAAATACATTTAAAAAGCTATAGTTTTCACACGCCGTTTTAAGTGTTTTTAATTGAAACTAGCTTTCTTCGAAAATCTATGGTATGTATCCTACTTTAAAATTTGCTAATGTACATAAATGAATTCGGTTTTGGTGACACGGCAACTTCTACTTACAAGGTCGCCACATCAGCAAAAATACTTACAGAGTTACTTAGTTACTACTACTAGAAAAATAAAATTGGTTCGATATATACAATTATACAATTAAAGTTACATACATTTAAGATTGCTTTCTACAAAATATCAAAAAATTAACCTTGGAATTGGAATCAAGGGAAGAAGTAAAGAAAACGTCGATTTCTCGAACAACTTCATCATCATTTTCTTGTTCTATATGATTATCATTATCTATTTCCGTATACATATGATCATCAGTATCAATTTTTAGACTACCATTAGCATCTATAGCCGGTTTTTCGGTTTCAGCGGTTGAGTCGATCAGAGATGGTTTTGAATCATCTGGCTCGAGTTTCGGGACCGCGGGTGAAATCGGTTCGGACGAAGGGACCGGTAGTGATTCTGGCTCGCACTTTGGCTTAGCTACGGGTTTGAATTTGGAGTTTTTAGGAGCGAATTTACCGGTTTTGGTGGGTGGTGCCTTTGATGGACCGTCGAGGTCTTGGAAGTCGATATCCATGGTAGTAGAAAATGGTGTTGGCACGGACGGAGCTGTGAAGATGGTGGTGATGGACTGGTAGTGTGTGTGGGGTTTTGATGATACCACCGACTCTCTAGGGTTTACAAACAATTAATTAATTTAAAAATCATTTTATAATTACGATTGGTATAATGATTTAAAATAGGAAATGATATATTTAGGAGGATTATTATTAGCTATTTAAGAGTATATATCATTTTCATTTAAAAGTATGGATGTCTGCGTAATGCGGCGGCAAAGGTGGTGGCGTTGATGTGGTGGTGGTGGGTGGTGACTGGTGGCGAGTAGTGTAGGTTATTGATGTAAAAGGTAATTGATGTAAAATGAGATTAGTGTAATTATTTTAAGAGTTGACGGATACATATTGTAAAATATTTTATTAAGGGTATTTTTGTGTACATCAATAAAGGAATGGAAATAGACAATAAAAATACAGGGGTAAAATAAGCACTTCAAATCATCATCATTTGAGAAAAGAAAAGAAAAAAAAAAGGGAAAGGTTGCTCTTTCATATAGGATTAAAGATAACATTGTATTTTTTATGTTGTCTATTTTTTAATTGTTTTTATTATTATTTTTTGATTAATCAATGAATTTTTAAAATTTACTTTTTGTAACCATCGTATGACTTATTATTGAAACAAAAAAAAATTAGTTTAACCATCTTGTAAATCCTTTTTAAAATTTTTTAACCATCGAGTAACATGGCCATGTAGATGGTTAAAGAGAGCAACTTAAGCAGGGGTGACTCCAAGGATTTATAAGCTCAAGGCGAGCCAGAAAAAGAAAGCCTTACGCTAGGCGATGACAAATTTTATATCAACAAACATAGCAAAAAGTTATTGTTAAAAATATAAAAAACATTGCAAAATCATACTATTAATATAACATATCGTAATATCAAACCGACCATTCATGAAATTCGCCTAGCATTCGTGGTTAACAATGAACAATTAAGAAATATAAACTAATTAAATATAAAACTAAATATAAAACTAAAAAAAATAAAATAAAAAATCAGCATTGCTATAATGGTTTGATCCATCAATTAAATTGGTCACTTTTCTTACATGGTTTATTAATTATCGTGCTTTGATTGCTCCTAATCAAAAGAAACACTCGAAATACTCTTTTTGCTTGGTGCCAATGAAAAGAATAGTGTCTGCTGGGCTAAGTTACATGATTTAATTTTTAAATGATTGATGGATTTCTCACATGTTTAAAGTGTTTAGTTGATTAAAATATATATACATATATATATATATATATATATATATATTAAAATTTTAAAAATCGGGCTATGGGGGATCGGTCACCCACTTTGCCACATGCTTAGACCGTCCTTGTCCTTGAACTTGAACTTGAACTTAAGGGGACTTCTTGAAGCTCGGTTAAAGATGACATACAATGATTAAGCTTGAAATTAAAAGATAATGGCTATAAGATAAGAAGGAAAAAGAAAGATGACGGAAGTAAAGCTACTTAGCATTATTTCTAAAAACCTTGGAGAAGTATGGTCAATAAAATCCCAAAAAATCATAGAATAAAAGACAAATAATGTTACTTGCTCCAAAAGTTCTTCTCCCTATCAATTTCACTCAAAACCCTAAACCACCATTAAATCATTAATCATTTTTCCATTAACCGTAAAGTTTTTCAAGATGATAATTTCATCAATGGTTAAGATAAACATTTTGGAATTGCTTTTGGTAAATTTAGGGTTTATGGTTTTAATATTTTTCTTTGATTGAAATTTTGTTTGTATGAACATGAATGTTGAGCTTATACTTTATGCATATGATTTGGGTTTATGATTCTTGTTTTTATTTACACACTAGTCTTATATCCTGTTCGATGGACGAGTAATAATTTATAGGTTTCGTTTCAATATATTTTTGTAAAAATAAAAATATGTGGAAAAAGCAATGTTAGTTTAGTTAGTAATTGACGACGTAACATCACATCTTTGCATGTCATATTCCTCGTTACTAAATTTCCAATAAACTGTTAGACAATTCCGAGATCTGTTGTAGTATTTCATGTCTGTGATTAGAAATGAACACTAAACAAATCAAAAGAACCAAAATGAAATGCATATATGATTTTAAAACTGAATCAAAAAACCTTACCAAAATGTGTAAATGTTATTTACATATACACAAAACCTATATATAACTATTATCCATAAAACTGACTTACACATATCGATCTAGATTTAAAAATAAATAAACAAAATTGTTTGAAAAGTTTTAGATGAAGGGAAATTATTATTATTATGTATATATTACTAGATGGGTACCCGCGCAATGCAACAGAGGCGGCGGCGGCGACTGGTGGTGGTGGGGCGGCAGCGAGTGGTGTAGGTAGTTGATGTAATGGGGGTAGTGTATGAATTTTAAGAGTTAAAAGATAAATGATGTACATAAGTAAGAGAGACATATTTGTCATTTCGTATATCCAAAAAAATGTAACTTTTCAACATGAGAGTCTATAATTTTTATATAGTAGTATAGAAGTATAGATATGTTTAGAGCTTAGAAAAAATAAAATAAAATAAAATAAAAAGTAGGAGGGATGGGGAGGATTATATAGTCTCATGGGGTTCTCATAGTCTTAAAGATTTTTCTAAACTCCTATTTTAGTTGTATATTATATATTAAATCATTTTCATATGGATAATATGCATTTGTTGGCTCATGTTAAAAAGAGCAACTATTTTCCTTTTAATAAATGTTTTCTTGAATTTGATCAAGTGTATTTATAGTTAGTATAATATGAATCATAATTAGATATATCATATCATATATGTAATAAATTCTTTTTTTAAAAAAACAACTACTCATTACCATCAAAACCACATAAACAATCTATCACAAAATGCAATAGGAATAAAAGATATCATTTGGTAATAGAAGAATATAAAATCATGACTCGCACTGAAATAAAAACCGCAGATATTTATACAATTAGTGTGATCAAACTTCTGTAAATATGGAAAGGGAATAAATAAAAAAAATCTTTTTAAATTAGTAATGATAGAAAATAATGAACAAGATGATTATCTATCTATCTACCAATAAACTAAAACAGGATTGAAACATTATTTGATCGACACGTGGTGTTTTATTTAAGCGACACATGTCTTTCTAAATCTAATTTTAAGAATCCTATTTTTTAAATATCACAAATAATTAAATTTTTAATTAATTAATATATAAATATAAATACCTAATATAATTAAAACTTTTAATATTAAAAATTATATTATATAGTTGTTACCATAAATGAAAAAATAATATTGCTTCTACATTGGCGATTGCTATATATGTTGCCAATCGGTTATGCTAGCAATTATTTATATGAATGATATAGTAATTTTATATGGTAATTTATAATAATTTACAATATATTGATTTATTTATTTTAAATCATAGGACATGTTAAATTAACTAATAGCTAGATAATAATATTATATCTATTTTTCTTATTTATAATCTCATATTATTATTATTTAACTATTTATCCATCTACTAACCTAACTAAATTTGGTTGAAAATTTTGAAACGACACGAAATGTATTTCATCATCATGACTTTAGATTAGGTGATACTATTAGCAAGATCAAAAATAATATTAGATTCTTGACCAATACTTTTATAATACATATCTCCCGCTATTAAGCTACCACTAGAGAGATCAAATGGATATGATGTAGCATGTTTAAATATTATTTTCTTTTAAAACAGATCAATCCTACGATATATATATATAGTCACTCTGTACATCGTACGGGTATCAAGAATAGCATTACTATATAAAGCAAACCAACCCCCCTCCATTTTAAGTACAAGTGCGGAAATGTCTAAATTACTCCTGACTTATTACTACTCCATCCACCTCCTTAAATTATGCCCAAAAATACCATTAATGAAATAATTTACAAAATCTATCTCTCAATTCCTAAAATAACTACACTACCTCTTTTTACATCAATTACCTACGCTACTCACCGCCGCCGCCACCAGTCGTCGCCGCCAGTCGCCACCACCACCGCCCGTCATCGCCGACGCCGCCGTCACCACACTGCCGTCGTCGCCGCTTTACGCGAGTTCCCCTCTAGTGTAACGTCAACCCTCATAATTTTGTTAATTATCAAATTCTTACTATAGTTAATTTTACTTTCGAGTAAAAATATTTTAATTCCATTTTTAACTTTAAGAACAACTCAATTAATCAACATTTTCTTGTTTAAAACTTAAGCTATAACCACATATTTCTCATGATATACCCGCTTACTCTATCTAATATAAGGTAATCAGGTTTATTTTGATCAGTACTTCGATGCCAATCAAACCGCCAATTGAGTAGTTATGTGGTTAAAATGAAGAGTTAAACTTCGGGGCTCATTATTATGAGGAAATTATTAGAAGTAAACTTAGCAGTTAAATAAGTAAAACCTTGATCCGGTGGATTTTCTGACAATTGTGGCCAAAATATAAATTCTGAGAATTTTTTTTATATATATCCGATTAATCTCCACAATTGTTGTTTTGATATTTTATAACCTTGATCTGGTGGATTTTCTGACAATTGTGGCCAAAATATAGATTCTGGAGAATTTTTTAATATATATATCCGATTGATCTCCCACAATTGTTGTGTGGATGATCTGGTGGATTTTCTGACAATTGTGGCCAAAATATAAATTCTAGGGAATTTTTTATATATATATCCGATTGATCTCCCACAATTGTTGTTTGGATATTTTCTCTTTAGAAAAAGTGCATGGAAAGGAGATAATATCCAACTTATTATTTGTGGGGAAATCAGCAGCAAGTAAAAGGGAGAAGGAAAGCCAAAATGCAAGTTAACTACAAAGCGAAGACATACATGAACAAGTTAAATTATGTGTCTAAAAGTTCAAGTTGTACAACTAAGGTGCTTATTAATAGATCATGCTCCCATAATCCCACATCATTGTCAAGGGGGGTAGAAAACAGTAGTCACCTCGTCTTTATTGCACTCCGAACTCTTTGCAAAACACGAACAAACTCATAGAACATAGAAAAGTCTAAACCTTCAAACCTTTCGGCTTCTACAGCAGCCATGCTAACACTTCTAGGAGAGTAGGTATACGGGTTTTGACAAATAATGAAATCAAAAACCCCAAACCTCTTCATGAGGCTCTCTAGATTAGTACTCGACAGCTTCTGAATAGTGGCAATTTGAACTAATTCCCCTGCCTGATCTGACTTATCCCACCACTCCCTCAGAATTTTACGCTTCGTTTCTGATGGTTCAATTGAAACAACTGCCTTCAAACGAATCCCAAGGCGGTTCAAAGTAATTTCCGCACCTCCAACTCCACTGTAGATTGACAACACAGACAATCCCTCGGGAAACATTGACTTCAAAACAGATAAATGGTATCCCAAAGTGTCAGTTTGGAAAGAGTGTTTGAGAGATTGCAGTCTTTCTCCCAGACTCAGCCCATCTGCCCGGGTGTGATGCAACGGGTACCCAAGAATCCGCTCCACTGACTCGGGTTCAATTGGTGCTAGTTTGTTACGTCCCACCCACATAAGATTCAAGGTCCTACATTGGTGAAGAAGGTTCTTTTGTTGTTCAACAGAAAGTAGGCCCTTAGAGTTTATCAATATATTTCTCAACTTGTCACACAGTTGGGAAATTCCAATAGTTTCAGAACTAATACAACTCAGCTGTTTTCTTGTATCCCATGAAGGCCAATACTTTTTTGTTTGCGGTATTGCATCTTCTATGGTCATTGGTGGCTTCGGCAGGATGTGAAACCGGTTTTCGGTGGGGAGGTTATGTATATAGCCTTCTTTCCTATTCAAGGCCGAGAAAGACTGCGTGTTGATGTATTCAGGCTCGATTGCATACAAGAACTGAGAGATTTTGACCCATGAATCGTGAGATAAATTCGTAACATTTCCGTAGAAAAATAATGGAGCTTTGGCTACCATTTGGTCTACACTGCTACATGAAGCAGGCTGGATGAGTTTAGGCACTCCAATTGCTGCCATACGTCTTGCTTTATACTTGAGCTGTCTCTGTAAAACCTTGGAACTCGGTGGAGATTTTGATAAAGTGATTGTTGGTCCAGAATTACTATTCAAATAATCTAATTCTGGTTTTGGTCTTTGTAAACTAATTGGTTCATCAACATGTTCTTCTTTCGGTTTTTTCCCTTTGAAGCTGTCAACAATCTCCTGAGAAGCCGCAGCCTTACTTATTTCTTCCGTTCTTGATGCCAGATTACTATAAAAACTGGCATCCAACACTTTATCAGCCCCCACAGCTGTAGACTTGAATTTATTCCCAACCATCCATGAGTTATCTCCAAAATGCGAAAGGGGATCCTGTGGAGTAAATCAAAAGTCATTAACGAACATTGAAGTAGTTAAGATGGATTTGCAGGATTGTTTACTCTATGCATAAGGTCTTACCTGCAAAGAGGTAGTTTCTATACAAAGGAGTGACCTTGATGAACAAATCAAAATAAAGAAGTATGAAAGATAACCTCTTCTGTCTTGACGTAAGGACCAGCCATCCGATCGCAAACAATCCAGTCTGCAAGCTCTAATATGGAAATTTCTGAACCTGAGAGATCAAACATCTTTTAAAGAGGAGGGCTAAAATTTTTAATATTTGATTTTATCCAATTCCGGAACATAGATCCAACTTAAATAAAATGCAAGACAACTTCAAGATATACTCACCATACTTCTCAATGGCTGCAGAAATCTCCTGTTCAGAGAAGCCTATTTCAAGCAATCTAAGTGTCTTGTCCATGGTCCCAAACAAGGTCTCCGTGGTGGCATCCTGCCAACTTAAGCAGAGTTAGTGTTAAAACTTAAAAGCAAACAACATAACTTGAATTGGATATTCATTTTGATTCTAGAAGCATATAAATGAACATCTGCTCATAAGCAAGTAAAATATGATGCAAGCCAAATTTTGCCACATCGTTGCATAGATGATGCATGTATTAGTACTATGTTATAAAGCTCGTATTTACCATGAAAAAGAGAAAACCAAAAAGGGTCTCTTTATGCCAATAAATAAGTAATTCCATTTTTGAAACAGTAAAAGGTGATGGGCCTTGACTAGCACCTGAAGTTAGAAAAATAAGTTCTAGAACAACACAAATGTGAGAAGAAAATCATATGCTTAATGGATGACTTCGAGAATGAGATCAATTAGCTTGGAAAAAGAAAGTTGATATCAATGGAAATTGGTTAGAAATATGATAAAGTCTATCTTCTATAAACAACTGGCAATAAAATGTATATAGCTTTTAACATGTACAACTTGAGAAGCAGTCATTTTGAGTCTCCAAGATTAAATGCAACTCTTTTTCGAAAAAGATAGAAGCAGGATCAGATATATGAATAATTTTGTCACTAAGATAAGACAATGCATAACATAAAAAATGAGGAAGTCAGAGATTTTTTTATTTTTTTTTTGGTATCCGGCCATTTATGAAATCAGAGACTTTGGGCACACGCCATTTACATCATTCATGAAAATCTGCATGTTAAATATGCAACAGCTTCCTAAGCACTTATGGAGTTGACTAGCGTATGGAAGAATGCTCTTGCTCCCCTCAAAATTAAAATAACACTTTACAAGGAGAGATGAGTCAAGTGATAGCAAGCAAAAAAAAAGTAGTGCTTCAGAAGACACACATTTGAGAGATCTTAGTAACAACTCAAAGAACCTGAAAAGATGGTCAAATAAAGAAACTGAACATATCTATCGGTAAATGGAAGTTAAGAGACCTCGTTCTTGGTTTCATGGTTCTTGTTGGAATCATCTGTGCTAGCCATTTGAGCAGCAAAGATGAAATCTACAAGCTCGTTAACAGGAGCATCTTCGCCTGTCAAGAATTAAAAGAAAATTATATCCACATTACAAGGCAGTGTGCCAGTTGAACTATTTTTTATATATAAGTAAGAAAAATAGCATACGGAACTCATTCAAACTATATTTCTGCTAGTTTGGGTTAAAAGGCTTGTTATTATATGTAGCATAGCTCAAGACAAATAAATACTTAGTTGGAAAAAAAAGAAACTGATAGACAATACCAAGTTTGCTCATTGCAAACTCAACTTCCTCCAGGGTGAAGTTCATCATTAGTAAGGATGCCTTTTTGTCATCACAACACTCATCCGAGTCCTGGATAGATTGAAGAAAATCACAAATAATACATGAGTAGTCCAAAGCAGCATCATAAATGGAACTACAGTATTTAGGTAAGATAAGGCAACCGCACTAATGCTGCCGAAAGTGGCTATTGAACCAAAGTCAAAACCAAAGGTATCAGATGAAAGTTGCTTTGACATACTTGATATCAAACTTTTATCATAAAAAAAGGTTCATTATTCTTTTTCTTTTTTTTTCTTTTTTTTTTTGAACGGCATTTTTCTGTAGTAACCAAACAAAACTAACAAATGCAATATAAGAGTATCAAATTATGAATGCCTTTGTAATTCATTTAGTAACGACATTTGCTCCCTATTAAAAATGCAATATATCTTTTATTTTACATTGTCTGGTATTTTTCCCAAAACCTAACATTATACTGCGTCAACAACACAGGATTATTTAATATCCATTTAAAACAAAACTAACAAATTCATAATACTAGGATATTCAGGAATAATACTAGGAATGTTAACGTTACACTTTAGTAGAGTTTAACAGTTAATAGCTGATTGACAAACAATAAGTGATAACTAAACTATAAGCTATTAGTCTATTACGCAACCAAAATCTATATAGGTTAGTATATATAAATAAATAAAAATATCTAGATCATGATAGCAGAGACTCACAAGTCACCTAGTACTAGCCTGCTTCGCAACCAGAGAGTTACCTCTTTCAAAGTAAATGTTGTAGTTTCGGTACTCCGGCTGCTTATATCCTTCTCGTCACCGAATAAGCATTCCAGAGAATCAGATGATTCGGAATGTGATATAAGAAGAGCCTGTTGATTTCACAAAAAATGTTAGTTTCAATCATCTCAAACCGAAAAAAGGCAGCTAAAACATGATCTACCAATGTATTTACCACTTGGTAGCTCACTATCATATTTCCCTTCAACTAATTCAGTAGTTTCATGTCCTACGTTTTACCAAACCCTTTCACCTGGTATAATACGGTTAACTGCACCATAACGTACGTTTATTTTCTTCCGTGTATGTAACATACTTGTACTTTCTTAACATATTTTGTAGCCAACTTGTTGCAACCAGGGTGAAAATTAGCACGACGCCAGCCGTTTGTGATGTGGCTTTCTTGGTTCTTGAAATTTTACTTCAAGTTTTTTAAATTTTGATCTTAACCTTGAATTAAATGGCCATTAAAATTTTAATGAGCTTTATGTTCCATTTAACAAATTAAGGATTTATTAACAATCAACAAAACTATCTTTAAAGACGCCATACTAGAAACAAGATAGACCACAACCTCCACCAGTGCCATCGCCGACTTTCTCCACAAGCAGCATCGCCTACCGCCACCACCTTCTATCTCCACTGACACCATCACATCCAGACTCTGCCCATCACTGCCTCCCTCCACCGGCCACTTGTGGCCTCCTCGAGTTCTCACACCATTGATATTATGATATATCAAATGTTTAGTTTGATTAAAGTTTTGGATTTGATTTTCTTTTTGGAATTTTGAATAAGTTTTGGTTTGTTTTGAGTTCAAATATGATAATTGGGCGGTTCATGTATCTGCCATGTCAGCAAAATTACAGAAAAACTTACAAGAATTTATCGATAAACTGTTTTGCAGGTCAGTGTCTACATACAGTGATAAAAGGGTGAAAGTATGTTAAACAACGGAAGAAAAAAAAAACCAAGTATGTTGTAGACAACGACAAAGAGGTAAAAGTAAGTTACATTTTTGGTGCAATCAACCCCAATAAATATTTTCTATAATAAAGATAACTTGTACCATCAACTAAATGTGTGACAATTGGTTTAGTAATTCGATAAAACAGCAACAAGTGGAATACAGATACCTACCCACAAAACAACTAACTTTGTTAGAGTCTCTCTGTCTCTCTCTCGTCGTTTCAACTTGTCTATAGATCTATTCCAGATTTTATGTTACGAGTATAAATGTATATAATCTTATTTACAGGAACACCATAAAATAGGTATGTGATTCTAATAAAATATAAGGCTACAAAAACTACCTAATTAGAGCTATAATTAATTGTTAGAAATAAGTCTCTTGTTACAAATAAAACTTTACAGTTAGGTTGTGGTGTTTACCTTCCTTTTTCCACTACCTTGAGCTAGTTCATTGTCTTTGTACAGGACTGAGCCATTAACAGGCTGTAATGATCTGGCCTTTGATGTTTGAAGGTCCTGTTTTGTTAAATACAGATAATTAAACACCATTTCTAGAACTCGCAAGGAAAAAAACAGGCTAGTTAATCAAGTAGTCGTATCCAAGTGATAAGACTAACACAAGTAGCTGTTAAAAAAAGAGAACAAGGCTAACACAAGTGTTATTTTTCCAAGTGGAGACACAAATCATTTCTACTCAAAAGGAATTGATCGTACTTTGTTATCACAATTAACAAACTTTAATTACATGATACAAGCTACAATGGAAAATGAATAAACTTGCAAACATATATACAGGCATGCTAATTTAAGGCACTTCAACTGATCAAACCATAAAGAGGGAGATGGAGGGAGAACAGGGGCTGTAGGCTTGTAGTTTACCGGTTCCATCATAGGTGGCTGGAGTGTTAGAGATACAGATAGCAGGTAGAAAAGAAACGAAGCTCATGGTAAGCAAAATGCTACTTAAGTGGCAACATTAACAAAGACACTAGTTTACTGACTGACTATTAGTCATTTGTACCTTGAGTAATGTACCACTAACTTGCAAACTTGTCGAAAATGAAGGATACGATTTTAATGGGACACCTACATGCAGTTTTCTTGTAATGTAAGAAGCATCTTTTTTTAGAAACTAATTGTTGGACCATCTATATGTATATGTGTTGTGAGCATATAAGAATGTTTTTATTTTAACAAATGGTAAGAATACTACAAAAATGTAAATTCCAGTCATGATAATCAACAAATCTATAAATTTTGCACTTTTATATCCAAAATATACATAGATGCATTGATACATTGATTCAAATTTCCATATTTGTTGTAAAAATAAGAGATTGAATCATTAGATGCATTAGATGCAAATGCATCTTCAGTAGATAAAATGCATCAATCGGGAAAAGAAAAAAAAAGATACAAATGCATCCCCAATAAATGCACCAATCAAAAGTTGTGATTTTGAATGAATGCATCAAAATGTTGCTAAACACTTCATTTGTGATGTTAATGTTTGAATAATGTTGCATTTTTCTATTTTTAATGCTGAATTTTAAATTTTTATGTGTTCTTACCGTTTGTTAAAATAAGAATGTTCTCATGGGAATATAACCCATATGTATATAAATATATATGTATATTCAGCCAGGCACTTACAGAATATGCAAAGAGAGTTTCCAATAATATATCCATATTGTCTTCGCCTACATCACAAAAGTAGTTTTCTTCACGTCAGATATAAATCAATCATGAGGCTGCCCCTAATCACAAAAGCAGAAAATAAGGGACTCAAAGCTCCCCAAACAAAGATTCAGTACATACCATTTAGTCTGATAGCTTTATCAATGAGATGGAGCGGAAATCCCATTCCTAGGAGAGATGACCTTACATTGCTTCCAGATGAGCTTGCACCATTGTCCACCTGCAAAAAGTAAGTAGTGTTATATAAAATATTATTATTATTATTATTATTATTATAGACATGTAAATATGAAGAGAATCCAAATCTGGAAATCGACTTGGGAGCAACGAGAGCTCCTTCTGATACATACTAGAAGTAAACAGAGGGGAATCATATTAATACGTACCTACCGGTAATTATTATTACTAAAAGTAAAACATTAGTCAATTAATTAAAAGCATACATACATACATACATACATACATACATAGTAACATACATATATATATATATATAGGGAAAGGTTATATTAGGAACCCCTAAAAGGTTAGGAACCTTTAGGAACCCTTTTTTTAA
>JAOEHQ010023543.1:0-14176 GCA_025447715.1 Asclepias incarnata
GCCGTGACATTGGTGTTCTGGGGAGAATTTGAGAACGAGGCCAGAACGAGGAGATGGTAACATTGGTTTTCTGAGAACGAGGAGAAAAAGGATTGAGAACGAGGAGAACACACACCGTTGGGACCGGCCTCATAATCTCATATGGCCATATGGGTAGAAAATTTTAAGTTGGGGAGTGACACGTGACATATATTCACTTATAAAAAATTCCCAAACTAACTTAAAAAGAAATAATAGTAAGGACCATTTGGTCATCAATTCTTAATATTCAGTGGCTCAGTGCTAAAAAAAAGTAACCAAACTAGACGGTACAAGCAATAACAAGAGTATATGATTGTAAAAGTTCTCTCTCAAACATCTTTGGTG
Organism: Asclepias incarnata; assembly: GCA_025447715.1. Classification (NCBI taxonomy): domain Eukaryota; kingdom Viridiplantae; phylum Streptophyta; class Magnoliopsida; order Gentianales; family Apocynaceae; genus Asclepias; species Asclepias incarnata. The sequence continues at coordinate 367 of JAOEHQ010023543.1, forward strand.
ACAAATACCACTACACAGCTTAATAATGTAGGTATTAAAAACTGCCTTAACAAGTGAATGCAATAATGTTCATAACTCGTAGTAAAAAGATCTATCATTTATAGTTGACTGTACAAAATTAGCTTCAAAATTGTGCATCCATCGCTGCCATCGGCTAATATCTTACAAATTTGGTTGTGTAATCACCCCCACCACGGTTCATGCCATAAGCCATAAGGATTGCTTTCGCAAAATCCATTTTCGATTCGTGTTTTTTGCCTGAATTTTGATGCATTGCTGTCTATGTTCAGGTTTAACTTTGGAGGATTCGAAAAGCAGAATGATGCTGCAATGAAGCTTGTGAAGTCAGATTTACGCAACCGAATTGGTGATTAGTTTTTGAACTCTTGTGTAATTTGTTCCGTAGAAAAAGAAGTACTTGTTAGTGTTAAACTTGAAGATGTAATGACTCAATTCCACAAGTTGGGAAGACTTAGAGGCAAATTGTAGGAAGTTAACTTGGTTCTCATGGTTTAGTTGTAGCTTATTGATCGTGGTTTAATGAAGTTTACCATTTTGATTGTTCTTTAGTTAGTTTTTTTTGTTGTTTTAATATTCAGTTTTGTTGTTTTTATGGTCAGTTTTGCTGCTGTTGTTTTTTTTAAAGGTTATTTTGCTATTGTTTATGCTAATGTTTTGCAGTGAATTTGTTTGTTTGGAAGCTGCATTATAGCTGTTTGGAAGCTGAATTATAGTTGTATTTTTTTGTTGTTTTAGCTGCTGTTTGGGGGCTGTTTTGTGCAGATTTTCGTGGCTATTTTGAGGTTATTTTGCTGCTGTTTTGATTTTGAGGCTAGTTTTGGTCCTATTTTGAAGCTATCTTGTTGTTATTTTCGCTGCTCATAAGTCACCAAGTAAGTTTTTTTTGCCCCCATTTAGACAAATTCTTGGATCCACCTCTGCCTGAGACCTCTTGTGAGGAAAGAGATCTCCTTGCCACTAGATCATTTGATGTTGGTTATCCGAGAGTTATTGGTAACCACGGATTAGATTGTTTTTTAATACACAATATATTATTATTTTATTTTATTTTATTATATCATATACATCCATTTTTGTCCAAAAAGAATTAAATGCATATGTTTTTGTCCAAAAAGAAAGATAAAACGGTATCCCTTGTTAGTTCCAACACCATGACAAAACATACACCACTAAGCATCTCCATATTCCCAGATTCTTTTTCCATTCATTACACAATTTAAAAACCTTCAAATTTCACACACAATTTCCATTCACTTCACTTCTCCTCTCTATTTCAATTTCTATCTATATATGTATCTTCTATAGATAAGTGACTAGACACACATAGTGAGTGTGTGTGTGTGAAGTTTGTTAGTTAGTTACAAATGGCCACGTCATCAACATCTTCAACATTTTTTCCGGCAACTTCTGCTGCCGGAGCTCGGAATTCACTTCCCACGACTACTGATACGTTCATACGCTATCGCCGGAACCGTCAATTGAGTCGGTTGAAGGTTTATACAAAAAAATCTCTTGTTGTTAGGTCGGATTTGGATAGAGATGTTTCAGATATGAGAAATAATGGTATTATTATTATTCTTATTATTATTTAAATTTGTATTTAAATATCTGTTTTATTAGTTTGAAATTGTAATTTTTTGATATTATTAGATATATATTTTTGTTGTACAAAACAAAGCTCAAATATGACATAGAATTTGTTGCTAAAATATCTTCGGAAATTTCGGATTGTTTGTTAGAAAGTTAGGATAAATTGTGATGTGTGTTTGTTTTGAAGTATTTTTGATTTAAGTTAGTTGTTGATTATTGAGTAACTTTCTGATGTTGTTAGATATACTTTTGTAGCAAAATTAGTTATGAAGCTTAAATATGATATAGAATCTGTTAGTAAGAATTACGGTTAGGAAGTATGATGTAATGACATAGTTTTGGGACTAGGGAGCGATGTAGTTGGTTTGTAATTGATCTGATCATGTGATGATGAATATCTTTTTCTCGAAGTATCGTATGCTTGTTTATTGATTAGGATTTTCGATGATCTCGGTTGGTACTGACTACTGAGAATTGGGATATTTTTAAAAAAATTTAGGTTGGAAGTGTTTTTGACATATAAAAATTGCGAATGAATGCATAGAGATTATTGGTAAACTATAAAATTTAATTGCTGGTTGTTTTCGTTTGCATTTTTTTAGTTTACAAACCGGGATTTATATCTTGACAAAATTAGGCTGAAAGTTCTTAGACCTACGTTTGACTTTGATGAATGTATAGGATTATTAATATTAATATTATTGGTGACTAGATATATACATGAATTTCACTTTTATTTCATTTTACTCATTGGTTTGACTTTTGAGTATCATCTGGAACATAATTGTGGTAGTGTCTAATATACAGATGTATTAAGTTTTGATTTTTATTTTATATCTTTATCATATATGTTTTAGTAAAGTGACATGGCACTGATTATGCTTCTACTATTGTGTTACTTAATGATCAGCTCCAAAAGGATTATTTCCACCAGAACCTGAACATTACCGGGGGCCAAAATTGAAGGTGGCTATTATAGGTGCTGGCCTTGCTGGCATGTCAACTGCCGTGGAGCTTTTGGATCAAGGACACGAGGTTTTTAAAATTTTTCTTTCTTAGTGTTTATGACATTGCTCACGTTTCTACTTAACTACCTTTAGTATATGATATACATTAAGCACTTTATATTGGCTGTTAACAATTTGACTGAAAAGGAAAATGAAAATCGGTTGCTTATAGCATCTGTTAATGCACGCCATATGGGGTTTTCTAGTGCAAATTAAATGAATAAACTTTAAATACTTCTCGCAGCTTAACTGCTTAAGGGTAAGTTTGTGTAACTATTTGTTTTTGCCAAGTATGGGTTCAAGTTCTAACCACATTAGAAATCTCTAATTCTACAGGTAGATATATACGAGTCAAGGACCTTCATTGGCGGGAAAGTGGGTTCGTTTGTTGATAAACGTGGAAACCACATTGAAATGGGACTACATGTTTTTTTTGGTTGCTACAATAATCTTTTCCGTCTTCTGAAAAAGGTGAATATTTGGCTTTACTTTAGTTTATAAACTAGTGAAGTTATGCACATTAAAACTTAGGTATGCATAGAATGATTAAAAAAATATTGGTATCGTTTATTTGGCACACAAAGTCCTCTATGCTAGTAGCCACAGTTTTATTACAGTATTTGTGATGTACTGATGTGTTACATGTATTTTGGGATGGTAGATTGGTAGCTACAGGTTATTGAACTTGCCACTAGTTTCATGAACAATCGGTCATGTGTCTTTTAGTACGCAACTAGTTTTCACCAAATTTGGTCTATTTCTGCCCTTGATATACTTTACTTTGGTTTTTGACTGTTCTGTTTGTAACTTCTTGACATTATGGTTCAGTATTATAAAAATAAACATGATGGGTAAATTGTTTTGATAAGTTTTTTGTTTTGAATGTCACATAGGTTGGTGCTGAGAGGAACCTCCTTGTAAAGGATCACACTCACACTTTTGTCAACAGAGGAGGAGAACTTGGTGGTAATTTTTGAGGCTTAAATTTCAGAAGCTTTTAACAACCAAATTTAAGCTTTGATGTAAAGAACATGTTTATGTTTCATACTTTCATGCTTAATAAAATTGTAACTTTTATGCATTCACTGCAGAACTTGATTTCCGTTTTCCTGTTGGAGCACCGTTACATGGAATTAATGCATTTTTGACTACAAATCAGCTTAAGGTAACATCCTACTCACTAAACTAATGTACCTTTAAGTTAAATGCTTATCAAATGTTCAAGCTCGGAATAAAAAGTTGATATCTTCCACATCATCATGTCATGATATGCAGCCTTATGATAAAGCTAGAAATGCCGTGGCTCTTGCTCTAAGTCCAGTCGTGAGGGCTCTTGTAGATCCAGATGGAGCAATGACACAAATACGGAACCTGGATAATGTAAGAACAGTCTGTAAAGTTTTAGTATCATGGGGTTGATAAGTTAAAAGTTTATGCTGTAACCGCCTTTGAATCTCTTGATTTTTTCCAACAGGTTAGCTTCTCTGAATGGTTTATGTCTAGAGGGGGAACACGTGCGAGTATCCAGAGAATGTGGGATCCTGTTGCTTATGCTCTTGGATTTATTGACTGCGATAATATCAGTGCACGTTGTATGCTCACCATTTTCTCATTATTTGCCACCAAGACAGAAGCCTCCTTGTTGCGCATGCTTAAGGGTTCTCCGGATGTCTATCTTAGTGGTCCTATTAGAGATTATATTGTAGAGAAAGGAGGAAGGTATGACTAAATAAAGTTACTTAATTCGATTGCGTTACAAATCATCCATCCATAACAATCTGCTCATACATGTAGCTGATTTTGTTTTGTTTTTAATTTTTTTTTATTTATTTTGTGAAAAGCAAATATACACACATATTTATAATTTGTCCACCATGGGACTAGAACCCAAAGTCTCTTGGTTGATGGGGCACCTCAAATACCGTTAGGCCAAAGGCCTTTTGGTTTGTGGCTGAATTAATACAATAAATAGATAACCATTCCTTGTTGAGAAGGCATCTATTAAATATATTAAATTATTTTAGGTGGTCTTCATATTGTGTGTCATCTATCGTTCTTTAAAAGGTAGCATGCTTAGAGGTGACATTTTCGACCCCACCATTTACTTGTGAATGGGTTGATTTGGGTTACATTCATCTCTAATAGGTCATGGGGTGGAATAACCCTAAAAAAAGAAGCTAAAAGGGAAACAGGTCAAATGGGTCAATCAGGTCGTATTTCACACACTAACTTTTATGAAACCTTTTAAACCATTGTATCCGAGGTTGTAGATTATTTTTGAAATTATATAATTTTATGTAATTTGAAAAAAATATTTTTACTATAAAAGGGTTAGAAGTTTTGAACAAAAGTTGTTTCAGTCTGACTGACATGTTTCGATCTGCAAAGTTTACTGCATCTACTTGTTCTATTTTGAGTTCTTTATTCTTTCTTTTTTTAATTGATTCCTGCTACATATGGAAAGAAGTCAAAGTGCAATTCTGCTGTTCCAGAAAAAATGTCATATTATTGTAAACTAATAATATGCTTATGCTACTTCAGGTTTCATCTGAGATGGGGGTGCCGAGAGATTCTTTATGAGAAATCAGCTAATGGAGACACATATGTTACAGGTCTTGCTATGTCTAAGGTACAGTAATTCTCTTCTCCAATTATGATTTATGTATTTAGATGAAATTGTCGTATTGGTATGTCTAAGTGCTCATAGTAAATGAGGCTGTCTTGTCAATTCCCACCATAATGATATATTTGTATGTGGTCTAAGCTACCTTTTTCAATCTACTAATGGCCAAGGATATTTTGGTATTTTTATGTGGTTAATGGTCTAATATTTTAATAATTTCTGCCATTTAAGAGAATTGTGGTGTCTCAACATTTGGTGCTAGCACCACCACCTTTTATTAAATTCTTACTTCATCCATCAATTTAAATTTAACAAATTAAGAAAGTATTAATTAAGTAAAAAGACAATAATTGTGCTTTAAGTGACAGTTTTATAAGAACCATTTTTTATTTACCCGATTTTCTTGTTCAATTCTTAGACTTGAAATTCACTATAAAGTTCTTTAAAACGTTATAGTCCTTGACTGATCTAGAGACCTGCTATTGCAGCTTAAACTTGTATAAAGTTAATTGCATAAAAACCTAAAAACTTTTTACATGTTCTATTTGTCCTTGGAACTTTAAAGGAAATTTTGGAAACAATATTTGTAGCTGAAAACGTTTTCACTATTGTATTTCAAAATTTACATAACATAAGTGGTTGACTTCTATTTCAAAATAAAAATAAAAATGTGAACATCTTTGTTTAAGTCACCGAAACTGTAATGATTGGTTTTTATTATTTCAAAGATCAAAACAGAAATCAGAGAACTACATAGGTCTTGATGTAATTTACTCTTTTAAAAGGCTGACTTGCTATAGCAAGTTTTCAGTTCATCGATCATCCTAAGGCTGAAATATTTGTTTCTCAAAGTTCATTTGTCTTGGTAAAGATGTTTCAAACACAAAACTCATAATACGGAGTGGGAGGAGGGCTTGGTATCTTGTTTTTAAGTTCAATGACCAAAAAATAGAGATCAGAGGGAAAACAATAGACCTATTTTTAACATTTGGTTATTAGCTTTGTACGTTACATATTTTCCATATACTGTTTAATTGATCAATTCTTTCATAATTTGGTTATACAGAGAGATTAACTTTTTTTATATATCTTGACAAACTGAGATTAGTTTATTGAAGGATGTCATGATGATATTATATTTTTGTAGTGTTTAATGTGTGAGTCTGACCCATTGTATAGATGGACCTATAATCTGTATATAGTTTAATAGCAATACATAATAAAAATAATCCACACAAATGCCTACAGACAATTCCTTCATCATCAGCAAACTCATGACATCTATCCTTGATGTTTTTGGCCCCGGCAAGGCTGTGTCTTAGAAGTGGCCAGATGTTGGTTTCCTTTCGGCATTGGTTGCCTTTGGCATTGTAATTACAGGTGCTGTTACATATCCCAAGACAATAGACATGATTCTCCTTTGAGAACTATGTGGTGACAAAATCCAAGGTATCGCCCCGTATGGGGGAGATGCCGTTGAGAATGGGATGATACTGTTGAGAATGAGGGGCAATATCGTCGAGACTGGCAGGAATACTGTTGAGAGTAGGGTGATACCTTTGATTCTGCAGTCACACATTTCCTAAAGGAGAATCATCGAATATGTTACAGTAATTGCAATTGCCAAAGCAAACCAATTTGTGGGGTGATTTCTCAGAAATATTCACAAATATGTCATGAGTTCGTTGAAGCTGAATGAGTCATCTATAGGCACTCACGTGTATTATTATGCATTACTATCAAATTATGTATAGAGATTACATAACCCTAGGCCCGTCTATACAATTAGGTCAAGCTCATACATGCTAAACCTACATTAATATAATATCTCCAATAGCTATGACAAAGATTGCTAATATCTTTGAGCTTTTCCAGGCTACTCAAAAGAAAATTGTGAAGGCAGATGCATATATAGCAGGTTCGTACCTATTTATTTATATTCCCACCACCCAAAAAGAAAACAGAGGAATTATATTTAATACTTGTAATTAATACAATCCCATTAAATGGCAGCATGTGATGTCCCTGGTATTAAAAGACTTTTGCCATCTAATTGGCGTGATTGGGAATTCTTTGATGACATCTACAAACTAGTTGGTGTTCCCGTTGTCACTGTGCAACTTCGATATGATGGCTGGGTAACAGAAATGCAGGATCTAGAACGAGCTCGGTGAGCTTGTCTGTTACTATTTTTCCTTAATATTTCTAATATTATTATAAGCTTCAAGAACTTTCAGAAATGCCCATGAACTCCTACAGATGCATTTGCCGAGGGGCAGATCCGCTTCTATTTTCAAGAAGTTGTATGCAAGTACTATGTCTAAAGTAACTTTCTAATTTTGATTTCTAGGCAATTGAGGCAAGCTGCAGGGTTGGACAATCTCCTTTATACTCCAGATGCAGATTTTTCTTGTTTTGCTGATCTGGCACTAACTTCACCTGAAGATTACTACATTGAGGGACAAGGCTCATTGCTCCAGTAGGAACTTTTATAAACTTTCATTCTTTATGCTGCATTTGTGTAGCAGTTTAGTCCAGATCTAACTTATATAGCACTTTATTACTATACAGATGTGTGCTGACTCCAGGGGACCCATACATGCCTTTGCCAAATGAAGAAATTATAAGACGGGTTACGAAACAGGTTGGTACCGCTTTCAGTGGATATGTTTGCTATTATATTTTATTTAGGGTGTATATCATAGGATGGCAACCTACTTTCTAGAATGTTAGGTCGCTACATTTCATTTGTAAAAACCCTGTCACTAAACTTCGCGAATGTGTTCCATTTTCATAAGAAAGTAGGTTGATATTCCATAACATGTGCTCTATATTTTATCTTTTAAGCCATCTTGTTACGAGATTTATGGGATCAGACACTATTATTTGTGATTTCTTTTATGTTTGTGGGATTACTGATGCCTCTTCCTGGTGTTTATATTCTAATGGTTTTTACTCCATGTGCTAGGTTTTGACGTTATTCCCATCTTCCCAAGGTTTGGAGGTTACCTGGTCATCTGTGGTCAAGATTGGGCAATCTTTGTATCGAGAAGGACCTGGTAAAGATCCATTTAGACCTGATCAGAAAACACCAGTAAAGAATTTCTTCCTGGCTGGTTCATACACAAAACAGGTCTAGCCATTTTCAGTCCTTTTCAAATGATTTCTGTCAACTCTTTACATCTCTCATTGACTTGTTAGATATAAGAAGTAACCCAAGTTGACCCATTTATAGGTAAATGGGTCAAAATTGCCACCTCATTTAGAGTTTGTAATTACAACGGGCAACTCAGTACTGTTAGTTTCTGAAATGTCTCGACTCGACTAACATTGGACATCCTAAACATGAAAGCTATTTCAATTTTCAGGGAAGGAACCCTCAAGTATTGGGTTAAGTTTAACATTTTAATGCAAATAAAAATGTCAAGTGGGTCGAGTGTGTCAATTAGGTTGAACTTCGGTCATCCAAACTCCAAAGTGTATTTTAATGTATGAAAGCAAAAAACTTCTGCTTTTTTTTGAACAAGAGTAAAAACCTTCTAAATTGTTTTATTCAAGATGAGTAGATTACTTTTTCGTATAACACAGTTTTGTAATCATATTTAGCATATCTACTGTTTATAAATCTGAAGAATAATGGATAAAATGTGTTTGCGGGTTCCCTTTGACTTCTTCTGACCATCACTAAATAATTACCCCATTATACCCATTACATGATCCACCAATTTTCCTGCCAATACTTAATGGTAATGGTTTTGCTTCACAAGTCCTCTATTTTGACATTATTTACAAATTTTTATATACACGAGTACATGAATAATAATAATAAACGTGTGGATATTAACGTGTATTTTTGACTTTTCAGGATTACATAGACAGCATGGAAGGAGCAACTTTATCAGGCAGACAAGCATCTGCATTTGTATGTGATGCAGGGGAAGAACTTGTGGCCTTAAGGAAATTAATTACCGCCATTGAATCCGTAGACACAATTGGTGTTGACGAACTTAGTCTTGTTTGAGGTGATGTAAGTCACTGAATTATAGTGTATACTTCTTACATACATTATATATATATCGGTCAAGAGGATGTAAGAAAATACATTAGTAATCTATCATTTTAATTCACGAGCTACGTTTTATTAGTTACTCATCTGGTAGCCGGACCAGTCTCCCATTTCAAAACTGAAGTATAATGTATGACCACTAATGCACACATACATGATACATATATGCATATACATATACATACCTTGATAAATTTGACAATAATAACAACACTATTGAACATGCATTTGCTATAAGTTAGAAACACGAAATCGTAACTTGAGTTTTGATAAATAAATATTACAATACACTTGAATCTTCAGTCATTTGAAGTTCAGTTCTGAACATGCAGTTTCCCGACGTCGAGTCAGAGTGGAGTTTGTCACGGACGTTAGTTTTCGTCCGTCTTTTCAAACGACTTCAAAGTTGTTTCATTTGGATGGGAAACTACCTTGCTTAGAACTTCATAAACCATGTGAAAATGATGAGATCAAAGTCAAGATTAGCGAGCAAGTATTTGAAATAATTTGTAAATCTTTGTGTAAATTATGATTTAGAAATCTAAACAATCTATACTTGTAGGCCAAAACAAAAGGCAAAGGAATAAGAAAACCGCATTAGAGATTAATGATTAATTTAGTTGATCAAAAAAAAAAAGGCAACATTTTTCGATTAAAATAATTCTTTCTAGTAACACCTATTTATTCCACCCAGTTCATCAATATATCTTCCCATAAGCCAACTTGGCTAGGGCGGCAAACAACACCACATGACAAACCGACACACGAGGCCACGAGGGTGTTATACTTATATTTAAGAGATTAAGGAGCCGTTTGGGTTTGTAAATGGGTTTGGTAATAGGTATGATTGTTTATAATGTTGTTTGGTTTGTCAAAGTATAATGCGTTTTTTAAGAGAGAAAAACTCAAGCCTTATAACTAAAGCTCGATCTCGGCTCCACACGCTCGCTTCGAGCCTTATAACTAAAGCTCGATCTCGGCTCGTGTGGAGTCATACACGCTCAAGCTTGACTCAAGTTCGGTTCGGTAATGACTTTTTTAATTATTTAAAATTATATATAATTGTTTTTAAGTAAGTTTAGTTATAGAAGTATATAAGAAAATTTTCGTTTTGAGCTACGTCAATAATGAATATATAATAATAATAATAATATATAATATATAAAGTATATAAAGTATTCCCTTTGTTTATACTCCTAAATCTTCGTAATAAAATTACAAGAATAAAGAAGAGATTATTATTAGTATAAGTATTCCAGTTACATAATATGAATATGAATCAGTTTCATCTTTAATGGCATTTGTCATTTACCAAGTAAATTATTTATATAAAGGAAAAATTAAATAAAGTATTTACAACCCGATCCAATCTGTTTCAACTCAAACCTGTTGACAAGACTCATTAACAAAGTCACATGAGAACTTGGGAACCATTACATTACAGCACGAACAAACCTCAACATACATGAATCCGAGTTCTTTCTTTAAAAAGGAGCATCCTAGACCTATTACAAGCATACCGACTAATACAAAAAAAAACGGCAACGACCCGCACACACAGACACACACATTACGACGGAACAGTTTTAAGTAAACAAAAACAAGACAGAAAATAAGAAATCTTTCTAATTCATTAGCGTTTCATTGCTTATGCACTGTTTTTCTCACAAAGCTTCTCGATAAGATCTGCGGCATCCTGAACAGTGGCAATGCTCTGTGCACTCTCTTCTTCCACAGTGATACCAAACTCTTCCTCAAGCCCCATCACAATCTCAACCTGGAAAAGCAAACGATATCGTTAAAAACATAAAGTATTCTATTACGTAAAGTAGTGTCTACCATTAAATTTTGACCCACTGAACAGCGAAGCATTTGTTAGTTATGATTTCGGCATTTGTTAGTTATGATTTCATTGGCAAGGCAATTGACTTTTCACATGAATCACAAACAACATGCACGTGAATCAATATAGTAATGTTGAAATGTTTTAAGAGAAGGCCGGAATTGAAAAGTCCAATAGATTATGGGAGTACCGTGTCAAGAGAATCAGCTCCTAGTGAGGCAAATTTTGATTCACCGGTAACTGCAATGTCATCTTTTAGGGCAAGTTGTTTTCTCACAATGCCGCATACTTTGTCCACTGTCTCTGGCTTGGCCTGCACAAAGACACATCTAATGAGTTCTTCGTACATAAGAGACTAGAAATTGATTCAGTCCACATATAGCAACCATATCAACAAAAGCAAAGTGCAACAAATGGAGAATCACTTACAGCACATGAAACTTGAAGACGACGGAATGACAAAGGGAGATTGCTTCTTCCCGAATTGGTAAAAGAAACCATCTTCAGACCAGAGATTCTGGTTGATGCCTGAATAAATTATTGAAGGAAGCATCATTAAAATACATATCTAGATTAGTAACACTACGTTTAACTTTTTGTTGGATTAATGTGACACAGATGTCAATAAATTATTGAAGGAAGCATCATTAGAATACATATCTGGATTAGTAACACTAAGTTTAACTTTTTGTTGGATTAATGTGACACAGATGTCGATATGACCTACTACCATGGTGCCATAACAAGCTACACACAACATTCCCTATCAAGCAGAACTCACAAAAAACAAAAACGTGTTCAAATTAAACATTTAACTAAAATATTTGTTAGGAAAGGGGAATCCACTTGAAAATTTTGAAAACATGATCATTTGTTTTGAAGTAGAAAACACAAAAAGTCATCTTTGTCAAGAAAAGATAGTATAGTCATGAAAACTACAAAAGTCATTTTCCAAAATAAGTGACTTTTAGGGAGCGTGTAGTTGTAGGAAACTAGGAGTGTTTTCTTAGAAAAAATTCGAGAAAAACAGAAAACGTGTTCAAATGTGATTTTTCCAAAATAATTTTCATTGAAAACAAAAAATTCAATTTTCCAACTTAAAACTACCTATTGGAAAACTCATTTTTATAGTTTTTTAAATATTTTCCATTTCGGAAATGGAAAACTCCTTGTGTTTTTCAAACTTGCAACCAAACGCATTTTCAAAGGTTTTCTAGAAATAATAAACTCTTTTCATTTTCTTGAAATATGAAATTGAAAACAACCAGACCCATTTTCAAAACTTTCAATGTTTTTCAATTGAATATATTCTGGTAGGATAAAAATTATGAAATTTACTACAGTTAAAACTTGAAAGCAACTTTTCTATAAAACCCTCAATAGTTTTTCATATTTTCCTTCAAATTTTTTCTAAAAAGTAGTTTTCTATAACTAAACGCACCGCCTTAAAGTTTACAGCTTATAAACAATACTCTTTTACTAGTATCGTTTTCCTAATACAAACATCAATTATTCAAATATAATATAACTAACATTTCCAACAGTAAAAACATAAAGTAACAATTACACGCTTAACATATAATAAAAATAAGGGTAAAATAAACAAGATCACTGAACAAACAACAATATATATATATATATATATATATACACTGAAATAATGAAATTCAATTAATAACAAAATAAAGTGATATATATATGTATATATATACCAAAGCTTGGCATGAAAGGTTTGAAGGAGATAGAAGATTGCCGGTGAACGCCGCCATGGATCCAATCGGTGGTTTTAGATGAATCGGCGGAGGGAACGATGAGTGTGTTTGTGTGATGTGAGTAGTTGAATTATTAATATTTTTTTATGATATGATGAGTAGGTATTTATAGGTGAAATATTTTAGGTTCCTTTGGGAGTTCCGCCCTTCAAAGACTACTGTAGTACAGTTGTCAGTATCCGAGTGTTTTCTTCATGAGTTTTAATTAAGGGGTTTTGTCAATTTTTTACACAAAATATTTTAAATTTAAATTTAAATATATCTTTGAAGCTAGGGGTGAACAAAATTTATAGAAAATCAAAACTGTTAGATTCGGTTTTGGTTTCGTTTTTTTTTATTATATATTTTTTTTTACGATTTTAGCTTATTAAGTTATAATTTAACATTTAATTGTTAAGGAAAAAAATATGATAAGGAAACTAAAATTTACAGATGCTTTTTATTAATTAATTATATCTTTTAGACATTAACATTGATATGATTTTTTATTAACCTAATTGATTTTGTTTTATTTTTTCATCTAAAACATACAATTAATTTGTGCACTAAAAAAACAAAAAGTTTAAATATATTAACATATTTACTAACCATAAGTTGTTAATTTAAATATAAAATGATATAAATATAAAATAAATTAAAATATATTTGGGTCGGTTCGGTTCGGTTCGGTTTTTTGGTCGATTTTTGCATGTGAAACCGAAATTCGAACCGATCCGTTCGGTTTTTAGAAAACGAAAACCAAACCAATCGGTTTTGTTCGGTTTTCGGTTTTGATGGTTCGGTTTTCTAGGTTTTGACGGTTTTCGGTTTTCCAGTTCGGTTTTTGCTCACTCCTATTTGAAGCTATGCAAATGGTTTAATAATATTTATAATCGAATGGTTATCGAT
>JAOEHQ010023554.1:0-14175 GCA_025447715.1 Asclepias incarnata
ATATTTCATATGCCAATAAACACACATTCCCACCATGAACCAACTTTCTTACACGCCAACAACATCTAGCTAAATACACAACACGCTTCAAATACCGACGCCGCCCAACGGGCGACACAGGAATTTCCAAGTTCTAATAATTGTGTTTGTCTTCATTGTAAAGGTTAAGATACTCAATTATTTATAGTACTGTAACCACACATGTTTATTTATAGTCATATATGTACTGTAACCACTCAATTATTTAAGGACAATGATTAGAAAAAGGTGTTCTTATTTTCATCTCTTTTTTTTTAGACACACCTCTTAATGTACAATAAACAATGCATATCATACAACTGTTTACTGTACAGAAAGAGGTGTATATAGGAAAAAAAGATGTGGAAATAAATATCCACTTAGAAAATTAAAGACAATTACACATAAATAATACGCAAACATATTAAAACAAGATTATATATAATGACATATCCTTCTGAAAATTAGCTTGATTGCATGATAAGTATAATCCACTAACTCTCTCCTAATTTGATTTTTTGATTTTACCAAGTGTCATAATCAAATTGTTAGGAGGATTATTAGGCTATTTTTTTTAAGATGATATAGTATTTTCCAATTAGGATTACAAGAGTATCAAACATCTAGCGTCCTCTTAAATTTAGATGTATGTTTTGATTGTAGTCACATGCATAATATTCCTTGTTCTCCAAACAACTTGGGTAAAAAAAATTTAGCTGAAAATTGGACATTTGGACATACTAAACAATTCATACCCAAATGTTTACTAGTTAGATTGGAAAAATATAATAAAATATTAATATGGTTAAGTAAGTTGTCCTATAATGTTTGGTTTGGTTTTTTTATGGACTAGATTGCATTATGATGTTTGACTTGTAAGTAAATATAGATTGATTTAACATCATATTAAAACTTGGTCCAAAATTATACTTGTTTCTTGTGTTTCTCTTGGTCCATAGTTGAAGCAAAAAAAAAAAAGGTGACCACTTTTGGACGTATTATTAAGCAAAGTAAAACGTATGCATATTGAATTGTAATCGACAATCTTTAATTATGTGGCTATGATATGATCATAGCTTTTGCTCTCTCTCTATCTCACGTTTGTGTGTGTTTGGATATATATAAGCTAAATCATCCGTACTTCAGACTTTACCTAAGCTTAGGTACTGCCACTTTAAAAAAAGTTACAAATTAAACCTTTGAAAAAGATAAACATACACGGCCCCCTGAATTTTACATAAACCCCCCCTGAATTTTACATAATCTCCCCCTGCTTTACCTAAGATAGGTACTGCATGCTTTACATAACCTTTCCCCATATATATATATGAATTTAGTTAACCAGTCGAATGTTTATACCCACTTGTCATCAATGAGAATGAGACCAAACACGTACACAAGAAAATGAAAAAGAGGGAGAGCGAAAGCTTGGACAATAAGAAGTTCGGCATTCACGCTAATTTGACAGGAAAGTTTAGAGATTATATATCATTTATAGATCCATGTAAATTAAATTTACTTTATACTGTCGAATAAACTTTACTTCTAATCTTCATATATAGTAAGAAGATTGGTAAATATTTTCAGTAACAATTTGTGTGATCTTGATTGTTGATTTTTAACTAGAGGGGTGCCCGTACAATGCGGCGGTAGTGGTGGAGGCGGCGGTTACTGGTGGCGGCGGCGGCGGCAAGTAGTATAGGTAATTGATGTAAAGGTGATTAATGTTAAGATTGTATTGTAGGTATTTTAGGAGTAGAGCATGTAATTAATCATTAATGTAAAGGTAGTTAATGTTAAGGATAGTATAAAGATAATTAATGGACATAAAGACAGCTAATCTTAAAAAAATATAATTTACGTGAAATTTTTATTGAGTATAAATAACAAGGGTATTATTCTTGGTGGTGGTTTCACCACCTTAACCTCAAACTTGTTCTTATTTCCCCTAGTTCAAATCCACCTATTGCACCCATATATCACCTAACCGCACCCCATTGAGCAAAGCAACAAGATAACCCCATTCGAGCGCCTCTTCATCAGAAGAAAACGGTCTGACCCACTCACAGAACCTCCCAAACCTTTTCGTCTGTTCACAAAAACGATCCTTAACCAAGCATTTCTTATCTTTTTTCAACGGGTAGGTTTATAGGTTGTAGCCTATAGTGATCGAATGTCTATTCTGCATTTCGATAATAAGAGAACTTATAAACCAAAAATAAAGTCGCTAACTTGAAGTAGTAATGATTCTTTACTAACAAACTAAAAAATAGGAAACGAAAATGTACATGGCGAACTTAGCATATAAAAGGCGTTGTATTTAATATCCTGTGAAATTTTGTAAAAATTGTAAGGTAATCACTATTGATTTGATTTGGGTTAAGTTAGTATGGCGAACTTAACCCAAATCAATAATACTCTAATAATCACTAATTCAAATATAGTTCAAAAAACATAAAACCATATAGGTTATAGCAACATTTATTATTCAGCCAAAACCAATGTTTCATGGCATCAAGATTCTGTGCACAATGACCAGTAGATCCAAAGTTATAACCTATACTTTCTATACCAATAAAATTGTTCTACCATAGTTAAAATCTCTAAAATAATAATAAGAGCAACATAAAACAAAGAATGATCAATATTAAAAATAAGAATACATTTTGAAAACTGAAAATTGATCTTGAATATATACATGCATTGTTTCACTTTTCAATGCCTTGCTGCAAATATTGAATTAAATCATAGCCAGCAGTAGTCCATTTGTTATAGGCATCAGCACATATGTGGATCATGTGATTTGCTGCTTCTCGTTCGCTCATTTCTGGACGAAATCTCTTTCTTAAGTTCCCAATGGGATCCCCTCTGCTAAAGCAAGGTAGACCGCTTTCTACCATCATCAATACCGTGTTTATAATCCCATTCATATGCCGACGAGCACAAAGGTAACCCTTAACACACAAACTGATAAAAACACCGAAATGAAACCGAAGTTTTTATTGGCAAAATAAATGCAACTTTTCTTTTGGTTAAGGTTTCTTTCTTTAATCAAATTTTACTTTATGGCTACATGTAATCATATTACCAAAATATATTGACAATATTCTCTATTGTACTTGCCAAGGAACATTTTAAAATTTATGACTGGTTGTCTAGAAACTATCAGGTTCGACTCACTGATTCGTAAACAAGTTGATTTAGGTTATACTGTGCCTGAAGTATGTTTAATGGTTAGAATTTACCAGATTAGCTACAATGTAATGGGTCAGACGGGTAAAAAGTTACCCACGGTGTATTTAAAAAGTTACCCAGTCAAATCCTACAAACCTCTATAGGTTGTATACCTCCTGAATAATCTTCTTTAAAAATTGAAATAATATAGTTTTTCTAAGAGGGTGTTTGGGATTAATTTTTCAATAGATTATTTGACTATTGCGTTTGCAAACGACAAATAATCAGAAAAAAGTGTTTGGCAGAAAAGTGATTACGCAGTTTTAAAAAAACAGGTTTGGACATTTTTTTCGAAACGCAAAATCTGATTTGCAAACGCAATCCCAAACACTCCCTAATATAAGTTATCAAAAAGTCAAGATACGACAAAAAGAAAACGCTTGTGGGTTGGTCCAACTGGGCCCATACTACACAATTACCAGTTTTGACCCAAAACCACTTTGACCCGTTACCCACCCCGCCCATTTTGCCAACTTTGCATACATACTGGAATGGAGGGAGCACCAGTACACATTTTCAGAAAGGGAATGTTGACTAGTAAAGTGAAAAGCTTATATGGTCTTACCTTTCGAATAAGTGCCAAGTATCGCTTCTCATAGTACCAGATGGATCAAGTAACTGAGTCATCTCGTGACTCAGCTTGAAATGTGCACTTTCAAACCGCATGTTCCCACCAGGTGATGTTTCAAGGATGAAACCAAAATCAATGTGAACAAGCCTACCTACACTGCATTCACAAATGTCTCGTCACCACTGACAGCATAACGTGTAATTGCATACAATGGTTATTTATATAAAAGACTAAATTAGCATACCTGTCAAATAAAAGATTCCCATTATGTCTATCCTTTGGCTGAAGCAATAGACTAGCAACGGCATAACCGGCACTGCTGACTATGAAGTTCTCACGAGCTGTTTCGAAACCTGAAGAACCAACTGGCCCAAAGTCCTGTTGAAATATTTCATACAAACCACCATCAGTCGTTTCACCCATCTGGCTTCTGCTGCGTGAATTTGGCACAACCTTCAAGGACACACAAGTACAAAAGTATTAAGATTCTGAGACGACATCTAAAGGACCATAAAACAATAATATAGAAACTGATCATTGTATACTACACAAATTGATTGATGTTATAAGCATTAACTTCCACAAATCTCATGAAAAAAAGCTCAGCAACAGAACCAAGTTATGACAATCTGGCTACCTCAATTATTCCTCTCTCTGGGTCGGTTGGAAGCACTCCGTAAGGATACAAATAAAGATTGAGCCCAACTGCTCCAAATATGTCTCTCAGAAGTGAAATCACTTGCAAAGCAAGGACATCCTGTCTACAATCATCTCCAACCTGGATAAATAAGCTCATTTAACCATGTAATATGAGGGTAGACAATCTGTTTTAGTTTCCTGTTTTGTTGTTTTATGTAGAGGTTTAAGAGCAGCGATACTTACCTTAAAAATACAAGCTTGGGGTTTTATATCATTTGGGTCACCGTCTCGATCAGCCACATCAAAAGTGATCATAATCGGGACTTTAGCTGCCGACTGCAATGGAATTCCACTATTTACCTGAATACCCTTGACAAGTTTATTAGGTGCTGTAGGTAGATATAGGTCATCTCCATCCAACTCAATTTTTTCCAACTCCCTGTACCCGAGTTATTCAGAGAGTTAATAACTAATAGTATAATTGTTTTACGACCATATATTCAAACAGGAAGTTACCTTTTAATACCAGCTCTCCTTTCTTCTTTTGGAAGTGGATACAGAACACCTGATATAGATGTAACTTTTTCAAAGAAATCAAATTCTCTACGAAATACATCACGGGCCTCAGGACCAAAACCATCAATGATGTGTTCTCTAACAACCGGTAACAAAGCTAGAAATGCTTGGGTCTGAAAAGGGCAAAATGGTATTTATATACAAATGATACCTGGTATCCATGAGTCATCTTCTATTTTGTGCATAGACTACACCAAGTAAAAATTTATGAAGGTAATACCTTTGCTGATATTGCTTCTTTACCTTGCTCCGGTGCACATGTCTCGCCCTGAGACCGGTTAACACTCCATTACATCATAAACTTTAAACCTTAATCTTTAATGTCATGCATTAAAAATCAGATAAGTGTTTGCTGACCTGCAACTGCCAAATTAGAATATGGGCAAACACGTCACTCCTTTGAGCTGCTCTAAGCAAGTATCCTTCAACCAACATCTGCAAATTATGTAGACTTATGAGAAAAACTAAAAAAACAAAGAGCGCATTGCCATGCAGTCAAGGTTGCATTATGATGTTCAAGATGATAAAAGAGCATAAACATCAAGTCTTCATTAAAAACATAAGCTTATTTGACAGAGATGACCCGTTTCCTTGTTAATAAATGGGTTTAAGAGATTAGAAACTTCAAACAAATTTAATTTTCGAAGAATATATATGTTTTTGAACAAATATCAAAATAAAGCATTTAGGTCCAAGTACCGGGCCCAACTAGGCTATTGATAAAATAAAACGACTAAAGGCACCCGATGTTTTCAGGCTCGGACTGGGAAAGGCCTAAGACCGGTTTTAACTGAGGTTCAAACTTCAATATGGCTGTAGAATTTCAAAAACTATACAACAGAAAGGGATTCTTGCCAATACGCACCTCATCATCATACCTCAAAGCTTGAATAAGCTGGGGCATGAAAAAGGTTACTTTGGAGGGAGGGTAAGACTCCAATACCCGAAGAATATAAGCCATAACACGTGGGTGACCCTTATATGCTGGAGTAAAGAACTCTAGAGCTTGTGTAATTGAACAAGCAGCCCAGTATGGTAATTGTTGCAATAGTGGAGAATTTTCGTCCACGGCTTTAGGTGTCACAAAATATGGTAAAGCCTCGGGTATGTTTCGAATCTCCAAGATATGTGACTGGAATAATAACAAATGTGAAATTATTAATATAAGGATATAATAAGTAACTTTATTTAATAAACTAAACATCAACAGACATAGCTGACCTGAACCAACTGAGTAATTTCCGTCTTCAGAAAAGTGTTTGTTGGAAATCTGGCACCCAAACAGAAAGCAATTCGAGGATCAACAGCGAATGCAGTTCTTGCATGCTCGACCCATTTCTCTGAGCTAATTCTTGATCTAGAATATGCGTTCTCTCTAGGGTTGATAGGAATATATGAAAGCACTTGATTAATAAGAAAGAAAGAAATGTCTAAATATAGAAAGGTTGAATTTTGTGAAGTTACTTGGAGTTAACAGGTTGAGCCCAAACTTCGAGTCTATCGGCTTCATGCTGGCATAACATTAAAAGTAGCTGCTTCCTCTTGTCTCTACCAGCTGCGTAGTTCTCCATTGGTCCCCAAACAGGGTGGTACTGATCCTTCTGAGATTGGCAAATTATAAATAAAGATGAATAAGTTGTATATAAGACCAAAATGATTTAAGAATTGAACATACAAGATATCACTATCTTACCATATCAATAAAAGAGATACCATTTTCCCCGCCTGGCCCTTTTGAATCATTTTGTTGACTTTGGAGATATTGGACAAACGAAGAAACAGACTGAGCCTCACTGTGTGCAAAGTTCCCATGATCAGCTTCAAACCATTCAGGTTCATGGGCAAACCAGCCTAGAGACGCCCTGTAGGATTCCATAAAAGTCAAGATCGCCAGTTAATATGAAGAAAAGGTCAGAAATAAAATGTGGTTACCGATAAATTCCATCTTCCAGCAACTGAAGTCCCAATCTAATTTTCTGTAGGCTGCCCCCATATTGGCATGAACAGAATTTAAGTCCAAGCAGCATGACAGTAAAAAATGTACCAGCGGCGGCTGGGTGGTGTGAAAATTTCCATGGAAGTTTGGTAGTCGCTTGTAACATCCTGCCAAGGAGCA
This sequence comes from Asclepias incarnata, assembly GCA_025447715.1. NCBI lineage: Eukaryota > Viridiplantae > Streptophyta > Magnoliopsida > Gentianales > Apocynaceae > Asclepias > Asclepias incarnata. The sequence continues at coordinate 7,155 of JAOEHQ010023554.1, forward strand.
AGAGCTGTACCAAACTATCATGTCGTACAACCTGCAAAAGCACCATAAAATGAACCCATATCCCAACATCTTACTAAAGTTTTAGAAAGGTACAATAAGAAATATTTTCACCTCAAAACGATCAATGAAAAATCCAATCCATAGCTTATGTGCTAGAATTTGTTGAACGGGGTCTTTTTCAGGTGGTGATTCTGGTTCACTGGGTGAAAGGTGAGGCCTTAACTTTGCAGCTGGGCCGGAATACTTCATGTCAGATGCAAAGATACCTCGTTTTGTATCAATTGTCCACAACCATGCATCAACAAGTTCTGCAAGGACCACAGGGCCCAATTGAGGAGCAGCAGAAACTAACCATGTCCAGATGAATATACCAGTCTCCATTGCATCAATTGTAGAAATGTAAGCCGGACACCAGCAAAGAAGACGCAGGAGTTGTGAGAAGCTCTCAACATTCGTTTTTGAATCTGAATCCTGAAATTAATCACCCGACATTTTCTTAAGAAACTTGTGGATATACAGGTGGCAATTTTTATCTGTTTACTTATGAATGGGTTGATCTGTGTTGTGATTGTGTGATTTGTCTCCAAATCAGTCAAACAGACAAATGTAGCTAAAATGGGAACATGCCATACGGGTTGAAAGTTGTCCGAAGTTTATTAAGTGAATACAACTTACGTTTTCCAAAAAAAAAAAAAAGGAATACAGCTTAATAAATCTTTTATGCATAGATTTATTTTTATTGCAATAAAATTTTTCTGTATTTACAGATTAATTACTTATAATCCTTTTTCTTTAAATGAACAAAAATGTGCTTACGAATAAACCTAATCTGGTCAGGTCAGCTTTGACTGGTACTAAAAAATTGACATGTTTCAACCCATACCCATTTTGACCGACTACCAAACCTGCCCAACCTTCCCATGTAAACAGACGTCAGTCATATACTCATATGTATGGTTTATACCAGAGTTGATAAGATCAGGGCAGCTGCCTGAGAACAAGTTTCTCTGAATGAAGACTTGTCCACCTCACCACCTTTCTCTGCACTGAAAACAAACTTTTGAAGAAGACGAACAAACTTATTAAGTAATATCGAACCAAATGACTCTTTTTTAGGCTGTGGTGCTTGAGGAAAAGCTCCAGATATCAATCTTGAAAGACCGCTTGGGCTAGGAGATGGTGCAACTTCAAAATCATCATCTGCTTTCTCCATATTTTCATACAATCTTGTCATACCAGCAATTTCTCCAGAATGATTACACTTGACTGTTGCACTAACAATAGCAGTGCTAAGAACTTCCAGATTAAAAGCCTCTGTTAACTTAAGATTTCCCCCTGATGAAGCAGCTGCTGCAGCCATCACTGCAGGAATATTTGCAGTTTTTGTTCCAGTCCAGCAATCACTTTTGCCAGTACCGATCCGTATCTCAGATAAAAGAGAAACAACATCTGTTGTGGGCTGAGCCCTTTGCCACACATTTGCTTTACACAGTTTTTCCTGAAGTACGCAATATGAAATAAGTCAGGCAGACATAGTTTATATAGTTAAACATGCTGCAAGCAAACAGAAATACAAATGATTGAATATGCAACTTAGAAGTAATTATGTATTTATGTTATACTGAATAATCACAATCAGTTGTTAAACACAATATGCAGATAATCAGTTTTAACCGCAAATCCACAAGACCGACCAAGCAACCACCCCCCCCCCCCCCCCCCCCCAACCCCCCAAACAAATAATCCATTTAACTTTTTTTGTTTTCTGTTTCAGTTCTATTGAGCAATACAATCATTCATATAGGAGAAAAACATAATGAAAAATGACATGTCGCTATTGACTCATCAAAGGACACATACCTGAAGAAGGCCCTGGCTGGTACAAGGAGCATGTGACAGCGATATAATAATCCATTCACGTACGATTTTTTGGTATAAGGTTTTCACGGAAGTTATCCAAGAAGGATCACTAACAATACCGGAAGGTGGGTCATTATTTACAGAGAACAGGAGAAAATCGAGACAAGATGAATTCCACAAGATCTGCAAGCATGTGGTACCATACTTATAAGAATTTCAACAAAGATAATAAACAAAGAGAGAAGAAATCCTTAAGTTGTATAGTACCTGTGGGAATCTATCCCTTAGTTGAGACAAGAGTTTAACTGAGACATCTCGAACGTGTTCGTCTCTTTGGGACAAACTCTTGATGAAAAAACATGCATGCACAGCTAAAGTTGATTCTCTAACATCCATTGCTTGCCCTGTCTCAAATATTTGCTCCTCCTGTGTGCATATATATTTTGGTGTGTATCAGTCTCTTATTTATAAATATAGAAACAAATATATAATTATATATAGATACTAATTAGTAATTACAAGAATTTGTAAAAGTAGAAAGAATTGTAAGTACAAAATTTACCAGCCACGATAATGATGTGTCAAAAGCACAGTGAACAAGGGCCATTAAGCATTGGAAAACAGCAGGTACAAGATTTGGACTTTTGAGATACTCAAAAGCGCAGCTGAAGGCACTTCTAGAAGCCAAAGTACCAGAACTGGAACTACAATTAAGGAGTCCACCATTGCTGCTGAACCGTATTATTTCCAAAAAAGCAACTGCAAGAAGATAAGTCGCCTTCACTCCTGAAAATTTTCACCAAAGATATTAAGCAATCATTCACAATCAAAAGTTAAGCAATAATCTTACTAAAAGCAGCAGATGCTGGCAGTTTTGTTGGTAATGTGCATATGCTTTTGTGGACAATGTTAAGGATGTTGTATATCGTTGTCTTCGTAGAGGTGATTGTCTCATTCGTGATGCGTATGATTACATATACATAATTACCTAATGGGTAACATTATATTCCAAATAATTCTATACCTGAAATTGTGCTCATTGCTCCAACATCAACACGGCCTCCTAAAGCTGCAGAAAGCGCTGCTCTTTGGCTTGCAGCGGCTTTTTCGTTCCCACATCCACGACGACTTCCAGGGTTATGAAGAGCATTAAGTTCTAACTCATCTTCAAGCCATTTTACTGAGCTAACAACCTGACAAAATATATATATATATATATATATAACGACGCTAATATAAGCATGCAGAAGGTCTTTTTTGTGGTTTTCTCACACACATGACTGCGTAAATTATTTGCAAAATAAACAAAACATAATGAATAGACTCTTTCAACTCATTACTAGTGACAGCATTTGATGATTTCCTATAATTGTCACTCAAATCCAACTCACCAGGGGTGGCGTCCCTTGAGAAATACGTTGAACAGAAGAAGCCCACTGAGGATTCCACATGTATGGTCCATTAACTGCTTGAAGAGAAACCGCAGTTGTGCTACTTGCACTGTTTGATGTTGTAGAATTTGACTTCATAGAATTCAACACAGGAGGTGCTAACCCAAACAAAGCAATGTAGAACCATAGATTACGAAACAACTTCATAAGTGAAGGTTCAACATCCACTGTTGGATCAAAATCAGAACATACTTCAGCGACGGCAGGAAGTAAAGGCCCCATAAAATCAGCTCCACAGCTGCACGTTCCAAAAGAATATGCTTTAGTGTTGAATAAAATAAGGTCACATATCATCATAGAATACATAAATTAACTCATACCTTCCACTTTTGGACTCGGCAGCCAAGCCTACATCTGAGCATAATGATAATAGGCGATGACGGTAGTCAACCCGCAGTTTAGCATCTGTAAGGCCTCTAGCTATCAATTGAAATCCTGCAGGAAGAGTCTAGAATTTAATTGAACTAGTGAGCATATTGTTTTACAAAAACTTCATTATTGTTCTAACAGTGTTAACTTTAATATTGATATAAAGAAAAAAATAAGACAACTGGATGTCTGCATATTATGGTTTTCTGTCTAGTTCGATTTACTAAAATGAATGTCTATGATGTACATACCTCAACACGTTCTATATTGGCTTCTTGTGGCAACGTATTGCTTTCGGCAGATCCAATGCTGGAAAGTTTGCTTAAGTAGTTTCTCATCATTAGTACCACAACTTCACGATATGACTTCTCAAACCCTAAACTCGCCATGCGAGAAACTGCGTCAAGAATCTATAGTGACAACAAATAAAAATTGTAAAAAACTTACGCAAAAGTGAACTATTTATGAATCACCGAATAACTGTATTATGTGATAGTAACCAGAGAAATGAATTGCTGATATCATACCCGAAGGCGCAACAAGCTAGGTGTTGAAGCATCACCCTCCTCCAAATTTTCAATGAACAAAGGCAATATTGTGTCAACCACTTCAGCCTTATTAACTTGTACATTTAGCTCTGCAAGCAAGCGGATAACATTGAGTTGTGCAACAGGAACAGCCTTTGTGTCTTTGGTATCCTGAAGTAAAAAATATACAGATGATGGTAATTACTAATTAGATATTTGCTTCAATCGGTTGAGGTTCCGGTAGGAATTGAAGGATGATGCGCCTACTTTTAACACTTTGATACCGAACTTTTTGGTTTTACCTTTTAATGCACTTACTTAAGGTGCATCAAAGAATATATCACGTGCATCAAACGGTAAAGTCATGTGCATCAAAGTGAAAAATGAGGTTTATCATTCTTCTTACTATAGCTACAATCGGCCCGTATAATCAAATTAACAAATGCAATGCTTCAATACTGTTATGACTACAGATTCACCATATGCTGAAGAATAAAACCAACCTTTTCCTCGTAATCATTGTTTTCACGAATACTTGTAGCCAATCCCATGATGAACGTATCAACGGGGGTCCTGTCTTTGGTCCATCCGTATTCAATTATCTCGCAGCTTGTCTTTAAAACACTATCAAACATTGCTCCCTGGTTACTTTCCCAAGTATCAGCCTACTCAAAAAATCAAAATGTAAATTGACAAATAAATAAAAGCAACTAATAATCTAATATGCAATCAAAAGCTACAAATTTACGAACCTGAGCACATGTAATTAGCACAAGTTGTTTAAACCGAATAAGCAGAACCCTTAGTAGATGACCTCCACGTGTAAAAGCAATTTTCGAGATACCATCAAGCAATGTGTTGAAAAGATCTTCACATGTTCTTAACCTACGCCACACTGAGTATACACAAGCTTCGGCTGCTTCTACTAGCAAAGCAAGAGCCCCATGTAACAATTTCTTTGATGATTTCCCATCTAATTCCGAAGAGACATGGCTTCTAACTTTTAACTTAGCTGCAGCTTTGTAGATAGAAAGCTTTATATTAATTCTAGCTTTCAGTGATGAAGCCTGCTCTGTCCAATCATGCTTCCTCATCTGTCAACAAAATACGACTTCATAAACTTTTTCTTTTTTTTTTCCCCCAAAATGTAATTGCTTAAAAGAGTAACCAACTTTTTAGAAAAAAAAACATGTAAGTTATAGATTTTCTGATGTAAGGTAATCTGACCCGATGCCATTTTGTACACTTAGCCAGCCATGTGAAGCTAACGAAATTGCAACATCCTAAGGTGAAACTAGTTCCCTAGCTAAAAGAACAAACTACATTGGATAGAGATCCTCTCAAATTACGTTTATTATTTCACTAAAAGGCCAGTGGGACATACCGAGGGACTCGCATTTGCTTCAACTATGGGGGTACTGTTTTCTTTTTTTATTGTAGACAACACGATTGGTCATGTTGATCTCAATTTATTAATCAAAATTTCCAATCATTAAGTTGTTATACATACCTTTAGAAAAGAAGTCATCAATCTCAGATGTTCCTTTGTGATAAGGCGTACGCGTTCCAAAAGCTTGGGATCAATCTGAACTTTATCAAGAACGCGTTCAATCAACTTGAACGCAATCTCTTGTTTCTCCAAATACTCAATAGGCTCCTCTTTAATATACAAAACACCCTTACTATCTACACCACTAGAAGTACCCAACGCATCAACACTATTATTCCCATTACCTTGCAAATCACTACTCAAAAACGAATCAAGTAACCGTGAAACCAACTTATTAGCATCAGAAGGAATAATCTGAGGAAAACTCTCGGATAACGCAGTCAAAAAGAGTTTAGATATTGATACATCCGTGCCTACATCGTCTAATGCAGCAAACACAATGCCACCCATGAAACCCGCCACATCTGTATTAAAATCTTGATACATTTCCGTCGCTATAACAACATACGATAAAAACTCATTATAAAACGACGCAATGGAAGCAGTTGCAAACGACTTAGGCCAAAATGATTGGGTGAATGATGACGGGATGGCACGAATGAATTCTAGAACAGTTTTCCTAGGATTCGTGTCGTTGTAGTTAGGACATTGTGAGATAAACCTGGCTGTTGCAAGTACGGCATTGAGTTGAAAACGTGAGATTCGTGGTGAAGCCGAAAGGAGTGATTCGGGTTGTGGACATCTTTTGCATATCCATAAGATTTTGTTTGAATATTGATTTGGGTTCTTTGAAATCAGATCACATAGCTCCGTTAATGCTTCCATTTTGGGTTAAAAACTAATCAAATTGTGAAATCCAAAACTAGTGAAATATATTATATCATCATAAAATATTATATGTACGTGAAACATGTGAAATTAATAGAATGTTTAGAAACATATTCTTTCATTTTTTGTTGCATGCAAAAAAAAAACAAAAGAAATAAAAATATATTATTAAAAAATAAAAAAAAAATGTTTTGAAGTTTTTGTGTTGGAAAAGTTGAAACCCCCCACAGGTTTCCCCCAATTCGGGCGTTTTTTAAGGTCTGGTGCAAATATATTAACATCACTTTGTTTTCTCCCTTTTTTTTAGATATATGAAATACTGTAAAACAGCCAGTACCATATTGAGATGCAGGAGTCTAGGGATGGCAATGGTAATCCGACCCCATGAACATCCACCCGACCCGATCCAATATTGGTGGATATGGACGATGTTAAGTGGACGAATATTGGATGTGGAGTGGATATGGACGATTAATGGAGTGGATATGGATGAGAATTTATCATCCATGGATATTATCCATTTACCCGAAATTAAT
>JAOEHQ010023565.1:2599-14175 GCA_025447715.1 Asclepias incarnata
CCCCCCCCCCCCCCCCCCCCCCCCCCCCCCCCCCCCCCCCCCCCCCCCCCCCCCCCAAAACTCTTTATAAAAGGTAATAGATATGTGTTTTTTTGACTTATAAGTAAAAGATATTATACATTTTAATTCTAATCTAAGTTATTATGAGATTGGAAAAAGATGAAAATTTTGTAATTTAAATAAAATTGTACAACTGTTTTGGTCGAAATCTGTAAGAATGAAATAAAAAACATACCTGACTAGCCTATAAGTAAAAGATTTTATACATTTTAATTCCAATCTATGCTATTATGAGATTGTAAAAAGATGACAATTTTATAATTTAAATAAAATTGTAATGGTTTTTTGATTGAAATTGGTGAAAAAACTATAAGTAAATTTTTATACTTGGGTGGCCTAAAAGAAAAAAGATAGGTATTTGAGTGACCTACACATTTATTATCTCAAAAAATAAAATAAAATAAAATAACGAATGACACCAGCTTAGCTTAGCAGGTTGAGATAGCTCAGCCAGTTGAGATATAAGGTTATACTTACAAGGTAATGAGTTCGACTCAATAAGATTTTTATGTGGCATGGTTAAGGGCTACCCTTAATGCTTGCTGATCGAGATGTGCGTTAAATTATTAATAAAAAAAAGAAAATTTTATGATAAATCTTTATTTATTTAGAATAAATTACAAAAACCATTCCCGTGGTTTATTCATTTTATCATTAATCATCCATCGTCCAAATTTTTTTCATTATCCATCCTTAAAGTGCTAAAGTGACAAATATGCCCTTTTAGATTATTTTTTTTCCAATTTATTTTAATACTAAACATTATTTTAATCATTAAATCATGGTTTTAATATAAAAATAAAAAAACTATTATCATCACCATATCTCCTTCATCATATATTTTTTCATTTTCATTTTCTGTCTCATTCTCCTTTTTAACTATAAACATTATCACATATAACAAAGGTACGTCTACAAACTACTATTCACCACGACCCTCTCAAATCTATAAAAATCCGTTCTTCTTTTTTTCCACTCCAACTGTATAATGAAATGCGTGACTGAGGATTAAAGAGAAGTAACTTGATAGATCAAAATGTGTGACCGAGAGATATATTGCTTTTGTTTATTTTGTTGTATAGGAATGACGCTAAATGAAATCGCTTTCAATCGCTAAATCATTTACCTAGAAAACACCATTTTTATTTAAAATAAATAAGCACGGTGTATTAATAAATCAAAATACATATTATACGTTTCATATTAAAAAAAAAGGTGATGAATTAAAAATGCCTCACATTAATTGGATAGTTTTAGATTGAAATGGATCAAGCCTAATACTGACTGTTGTTGACGAACTGAAATTGGCACATCGTCATAAATCAGTCTAAGCCATCAAGTTTTTTTTATTTCTTTATAAGCATCAGATAGTTGAAGAAAGAAAAAAAGACATGTTTTTATATATTTGACGGGTGGTGGTGGCTAGTATTTATAGAGGTGGTTTTGTTATAGATGGTAATATTTACAGTTTAAAAGGGGAATAAGAAAGAAAATGTAAAAAAAAAAAAAAGATGAAAGGAGAGATGACGTTGATTGTCGTTTTTTCTATATATATATATATATATATATATTAAAATCATGATTTAATGATTAAAATAATGTTTTAGTATTAAAATAAAATAAAATAAATGTAAAAAGACATATTTGTCATTTTATTTTAAGAAGGGACGGTTTATGTTACAACTTGTTCACAGTAGGGATGGATAGTGAAAAACCTTTCCACTAGAGATGGTTAACGATAAAATAAACAAATGACAGGGACGGTTTTTGTAATTTATTTATTTAATCAATAATTGAACAGTAGAGAACTAGAGATACATACAATAACCCCTGTCCCACGACGCTTTACTCTTATTATTGCCGGCCGAAATCCAATCCAAGAACACAACAAGAATGGTGGAAATCATAGAAACCAGCGAAGAAGAAGGAACGAAAAGCAAACAGCAAGAAGAGACAGAGCCACTATTATCATCACAAAACAATGAAACAAAGCAGCAGAAATCAGTGAGAACCAAAGTCCCAGAGGTGGAGATCCATGTATACCGGAGTGGACAAGGCCCCATTGATGTCTTCAAATCAAGCTTAGGCGGGTGGGATCAAGATCAGCTTGAAGTCGCTGATATTTGTGATAAATATGGTTTCAAATCTGTTTATGCTTTTAATACTGATTCCGGCAGAGGCGTTCCCATTCGCTTTAACCTTAAAAACGGCCGCTCTATTCTTCCTTACAAAGATGGTTCTGTTATTTATATCGATGGACAACCCAAGGTAGACTCTGATTCCTTAAAAAGAAGTAATTGTCACTTTGCTATTACACAAACACAATTCGTTGATTCAATTCTATGTTTTTTTTCATTTTTATTTTGTGACGAAGAAGATCATCATAATATAGCTAGCTGCTTTTAGATCATAATTAACTCTTGACGAATGATAGTTGATTTTAGTATGTTATTTTGAGTAGTAGGGAATGCTAATGGATTTAAACACCACCCCACTTCTGTTCGATATTGCTAGAGCACATTCCGTTCACTACACTATGCTCTTGAAGATCATGTTCATATAGTTGTGTTACTATTTTGATTAGAAATAGGGAGTGCTGGCTTATTGGTAACCGCAATTGTTGTTTATTTGACCTCGTCCATAGTCACACGTTATCAAAATATCACTACTGTAAGTCATATTGGAATATTTCAGTTTTAACTATGATGCTTGGGAATAATTAGGGACCAGAGCAAGATAAGGTAGAAAAACAGAAATTGTGATTCTAATTGAGAAAAATAGATAGGTAGTGGGTAGTGAAATAATGCATTGATATTCAAAAGCATCTCTTGAAGCTAAACGTGGAAAAACTAAGCAAAAGCAAGAAGCTCATAAATTTGGTTTGCACTATGAATTTCAAGCGGTGCTTGCTATAGCAAGTGTTCTGCATACATGACATGCACTTTAATTGTCGCTTCAAAAACTAAATTGATTTGATCATATATGTTCTTATATTATATATTGACCGTGCAACAGTTTTGTTCTCATAAATTAAGTTGATGTAAAATCCTTTAGGAGTTTTAGACTTAACTAGATACTAATGATCTGTATACCGCACATTTCAGCAGTTGAACTATAATTGATTTTGAAAATTTGATTGTTAAATGAAGGCAGCATGGATATCTAGAAGCATAATTGATTTGATTGGTGGGGAATGCTGATGGATTTAAGATTAACTTCGTCACAAAATTGGGTTAATGTAGGCTTTCTAAGCTACCTTACCTGTCACAACATTCATAGTCACACATATATAAAAGTTGGTACAGTGAACTTTAACGAATGTATCGATTTCATCTATGAGTGTAATGTAGGAATGCTGGAGGATTTTAGGTAGGGAAGACATTGGTAATAGTTGTGAACTTGTGATATCAATGAGAACTCATAGGTGAGGAGAGATGGGGCAGTATCAAGGTCGTTAACTTGAAGTGTTATAAGTAAAACTTTTGGAAAAGTAGGTTTTGGTAGTGAAAGCACACATTGGATTTATATATATATACAGAAGATGGTGTATAAAACATCTATAGAATTAGAAGGGGTAAAAAGGAAAAAAAAAGGGAAAAATCTCATAGATATAATTTGTGTTATAAAGTTTAAGCGGTGCTTATTATGCTTACAATCAATCTACAATTAGGATAGGTGTACTACACATTTGACATGCTTACTATCAATCTACAATTAGCATAGGTGTACTACACATATGACATGCATTTCTAACTATCCTTCCACTTACTAAATTGACCTAGTCATGTTCTTATTTTGTATTTTATACGAGGTATGTGACATTTCTGTTTTTTAAATTAAATTTCATTTTAAATTTGTATATATGTACACAAACAATTACATATATTTAAATCCATCTATTGTATCCCCACTTGGTTTAATGATTCACATCTATTCAAGAAAGAAAAAAACTTGATTCATTTAAGAATCATTTTCCCAGAGGATAGGCTGGAATGGATTATATGATATATGACCATGTGAAGTTTATTATGAGGTTTGAACGTATTACACAGTTCTGTTGGTACATGTCAAGCTATTTAGAGTATTTCCATATTTTAAAGCATGCATCTGTCTGTAATATCCCTGCCTTTTCGGTGCATGTTGATTGTTGTGAAAATAAAAGCGGACCTTATTTTAGAGAGGACAAAAGGGACTTTCAGTTTGAAATAGGAGGGTTTTGAATTGATACTGCACAAATGGTCGCCACATATGTATATTCTTGAGACTTTTTTATTCTGATTATCAGTGTTTGAACTTCTTTTGATTGGTGACTCAAATCTTCATATAGCCCTTGGTTCTCCGGGCATTAAAGATATGGATATCATACATGAATATGTGACAAGTATCGATTTTTTCTGTTTAAAATTCAATACTTTCACGTCCCACATTGGTTATCTCTGTAAAAGTCGATAGGTTTCATGCACTGAATTTGCTGAGTTGGACTTTAAATTATGTATGCACACTGATTAGTTTTCTGTAATATTTATGAGTTTCAGGACTCATTGATAAAGCCAATCACCAGGATCTTATTAGGGGTTGCAGTATTAACCGCAATGATAGTATTAGTTATGAAGGAGACCCCGGGATGGGCTAAGAAGTTGAACTTCACTGGCGTTAACTTATACATCCCTCCATGGGTCCTAGCTTGTGTGGTTATAGTTTTCACTCGTTTGAGGAAAAGGACCAAGGATTTCTTCGCAAAACGTCACTGATTTTAGTCATCCATTTGGGGTCATACCATCAAATCTAACTATAGTTTGTTTTCATAAGATGGTTCTGTGATAAATTTTGTGGTTATGCTTGAAAGAATCCTTGTTTTGATAATTTGTTATGCAGTCTTTTGTAATACTGACACTGTCTCTGGTTTTGAACAAGGTTAAGTCTGTCATTTCATTTCTTTTGCGTCGTACAATGGAAGAAGCATATAAATTTTATAGCGTAGCCTGCACTAGTCATTATAGTTTTGGTGATGCACTGCCAGATGGTACCAAAATAAGTCCGCAAATGGAAACTTTGATTGCGTGAAATTTGCAATAGTATAGGCTCTATTTGATGTTAACATGAAAACGTGTGGGGGTCAGAGTCAGGCCGGCGCCGCCTATATGGCATGCGGCTTTGACTTTTTCCTTCTTTTCTTTTTTATCTAGCCACTGAAATTATATATATATATATGAAAAAGTGAATATAAAGTTGTTCCATATCTAAGCTTAGGTATGAAACTCCTAACATACCAATTTTTTAATATTTGTTGTATGATAAATAAATGACTTTTTTGAAATGGCTAGTTTTTATTCTAACTTTAGTTATTTTTTTCCTTGCCTTTTACCTATAAATATACTATACATTTATTTATTTATAACACACGGTTACTATAATCTTTTATAATTCTATATATTTTCAAACACTATTTCATATTTTTCAACGACTTTCAAAAAATACGAATGGTTTTACACAACACCGAACACACAGAAACTAAAAGAAAGAAATAAACAAATACTTCAAAAAGACTTCTGCCCCATAATCCTCGCCGACTAGATTAAACCTGTGCGATGCACGGTTAATAATATCTAAATAACTAACTTTTATTAAACCAATAAATGTATCACGTGACAACATAAAATCAACACATATTTCTTAACTAGATTAACACCCGTGCGATGCATGGTTCATTAAATTTGTATATTAGAGTTGCAAAAGTTGTATATATGATCAAATAGATGCGAGACTACAATAAAATATACAGTATATATTTTAAATTGAACAAAAAATGATGGTTTTTTAAAAGAAGAAAACAAACATTCAAATAACTGAAAGTAAATATACCAAAAACTTATCATTTACAGAATTATAATATCTTTGAAAAAAAATTTATAGCAAAAGTGAGTTCAATTATGATGTACTTGTTAAAAGTATGATAATAAAAAGTTATATATTCATTTTGCTATTATTTTTGTGATTTTTTTTTCTCGCTATAAATTTATGTATTTGATATGATAAATTTTTGACCATGATTATGATATTGTCTTTAGGTACACATATATTTTATATGACAAACTTTTAACCAAAACCTTTATTTTTGGATTTTGAATATTTTTTTCCTTTTCACAAATTAAATATATGTATTTGATATGAGAAAATTTTGAGAATAGTTAAAGTATTGCCATTAGCTACACATATATTTTATATGACTAGCTGTTAATATGTTGTTTTTGTTTTATTTTATTTTGTAAAATTTTGAACATAGTTGTGATACCCCATTTTAGCTTTTGAAGTTATATTTTTAATCCAACAACCCAAAAATATATACGTATCGCTTAAAAATATTATCAACTATCAAACACATAAAAGTCTTACTAATCAAATGTTCTGCGTTATCCCATATTCCCGTAGTAATATTCATAATAATAAATCAAATTTAAGAAAACATTTATCTCATATAAAAACATAAATAACAACAAATTGCTATTTATAATATATAAAAATAAAACTTATTAATTCATAGAAAACGACTCATGGGAATGGAATTTAACTCCTACTCGCTGTTTTTTGGTGAAATCACTCAGAACCCGTCTCCAAAAAGCAACATATGGAACAAAAGTGCACCTTTAAAGGCAAACATCCTAGGCTGGCGTATTGAAATGGAACGAATACCGACAATGGATCAACTTCTTGGAAGAAACATCTCGATCTCAAGTCCAGTTTGTTCTCTATGCAATCTGCACAACGAAACCACCGAACACCTATTTATCCACTGCCTATTTGCTGATGCGATTTGGTGCTATCTTCAGCAATGGTGCGGGTTTACCCTTCAAAATCCACAACATCTGATGGAACTCCTGGAATTTCATAAATATACCTCGGTGAACACCAAGAAACAAAAACTCATCGGCTTGATCATCTTATCTTACTGTTGGGTGATATGGAAATGCAGAAACGACCGGATTTTCAACAACAAACAACCATCCCTTCGATTCGCTTTCAAGGAACTCAAGGCAACAAGTTTTCTCTGGTTGTCTAATAGGTCATCTTCCTTAGATATCACATGGTCCCAATGGAATAGTTGTAGCTTCTAGTATTCTCAATGTCTTTTTTTTCTCCCAGTTTGCTTTCTGTTATGTAAATCCTAGCCACTCGCTAGTTTTCATGGCAATAAAATTTCAATTTTAATGTTCAAAAAAAAAAAAAGATCTCAATCTTTTTGTATTTATTGTTGCAATATCTTGTCATATGTGATATTCATACTTAATGTTTTGTTTGAATACTTTTAGTTAAAGTGAACAAAGGAAATGATGAAAGTGATTATTAATTTATCACTGAAAATAATGATAACGGGAGGTTCAAAATGAAGGCAGCCATCAAAAACTAGGAGCAATAACAATCAATAAAAACATAATCATGGCGTTTTGGCCATTTGTGTTACTATAAAGTTAAAGCGTTCGGTACGTGAGAGTCTGATGATTATGACAGTTTTTCTTTTTTCACATATTTTTTTTTTATACGAATGATGAATAGAAGCAAACTCTTTTATCGTTAAATGATGAGGTCTTAACTTGATAACGGATAGTCAATTATTTAAACTGGATCCCGCTACAACAAGTTGAGCAATAGTGACAATGCTCCCTCTAACAACTGGGATTAATAGAATACGAATTTACACCTAACAAAACTCAAATATCCGCCTTATGAATAAAATCTGGATGTCTCAACACTTGAACCACAAATCATTAACTCTTTTTTAAGACATCTAATACTCCGTATGTATACAAAACATCTATGTACATAATAAAAAAGTTGTAAGAATAGTATATATGGTTCAATGCAATATTTTGAATGACCGATATACACCAAGGACATGCATTGTGGCCCATGCATGATCGTTATAGAATCTTCATTGACCTACAATATTGCGTTTGGTTTATAATGACATCCGGCCAGTTGCGAAAAATAACTTACTCTTGATTATTGGAAGCGTCTTTGCCATCAATATAAAAAAATGTGAACGTCATGTGCTTATATAAGGAGTATTTGTATAAGTAAGAAATTCCCGACATATATATGGGTAGGGATGAACAAAAAGTCCCAAATCCCGACCCCATCCCGATCCCGGTTCTGAAAAAGTGGTACCGATTCCCAAATGGGATCGGTACTGGTACCTAGTTTTGATATTTTTCAGGATCGGTACTAATCGGTATCGGGACCGGAGAATACCGAGCAAATCCCGATGGTCCCGTTTGGTCCCGACAAGCAAAGAATGTTCATTTTATATCTATATCTAGAGATAACGAAGATAATAATAAGGACTAGAAGACTGCATATCTAAAACAAGGACTCTTAAGTTAATTGAAATTACAATATGAATGACAAATACATTAATCTAACAGGTACTTCCTTTCAAAGCATCACTTCCATTCACAATGTATTATGATGGTCGATCATTCATGGTAATTTATTCTTTACCAAGCTTATGTTAATTGATTGAATACTTAATGATATAGATCGAATGAACTAATTAAATAGAGGGAATCATTCATATATGAAAAAGGAACTCATATTGATTAATATGATATACGCTAGCTATATCCCCTTCATTGTCTCAATATCTCTGCCGTATATTAAAGGCATGTTTTCAAACATTTCGACTTTTATCAACGGACAAGTGTCATTTTACTCTGTAAGAATTAAGCTATTTATTGTTCGAATAGAGTGGTACTGCGACCATGTGACCACATGGGCCTACAGATGAAGGCTCCATGTCACAGGTTCAAACCTTGTCAAAGGCAAGTAGAGAAACCATATATTGTGATCCATGTGTGAGAATGGTGAATCACCGACACTTTGGGTACTAAGATGATACAAAGGACCAGAGGGTTTCCACTCATTTACCCTTAATCATTTGAAATAACTTTTTTTTTTTTTGTGTGTAATTTTGTTGATCAAGGTTTTGTATGTTATTCTTTGCTTGAGGACAACCATTAGGAATATTGTCAAGTAAATTTAGTTTAACTTCAAACTTAAACACAAATATATCATTTTTACGAAGATTCAACGGTTAAATGTGAAAAATGAAACCTCACTTTGTATAAACATGATGAAAACAAAGATGATCAAAATTTGATCCGAAATTTGATCAAAATTTTGAAAATTTTTTAATTGGTGGGTTTTTTTCAACTCGTCACCGTGAAATTCTGATACCAATTGTTATGAATATAATCGTGTAAATCTAATTTAATTTCAAGCCTTTTTTTTTATTTTATCAATGAAGTGCGTGAAAAGACATACAATATGTTTTGGTGGTTATGAAGAGAGAAAAAAAAAACGAATACTTTTCCAAATGATATTTCAATCATGCGCATCAAAGTTATTCTCGGTTACAAACTTACAACCAAGTTAAACCTTTATATGTTATCAGTGCAATGCGATAAGATAAACAGTTTATACATTTTTATGTTTTTTACGATATCTGATGGGTTTTTTATGGTGACTCTCGGGATTGGTGTAAAAAAGTCAAAAAGATCATAATGTGTCATATGGTTTCTTCTGTAATATATGAAATGACTAAACTTTGATATTTTCTATAAAATAATTATTTTAATTAACCTTTTTTCAAATAAAACAGTTATAATTAACTAATAATATTTTATGAGTATTCTAAATTAGAAATTGATAAAAAAAAATTATTTTAATTAACTGTCTTAAAAGAAAAGAATTAAATTTACATTCAAAAATAATAAAATAAATAAATAAATTTACATTTAAAAATTGTTTTTAAATTTTTGACTTTTCTTGCCAAGGGTAGAATAAATATTTTGGATCTTTAAAAATTAAAAGATTTGAAAAAAGTTGTGCAATGTTACAGGGTTAAATATTTTTTTATTGACAATGTTCAATGATTGTTCGCCATACTAAAAAAAATTCATTTAATTATATAGATATTTTTTGAAAATATTGTTTTTCATAATTAAAAGTTATAATATAAAAATTAAATAATAAATTAAGTTGGTAATTAAGTTATAATATAAAGATTTTGATTATTTCCTTTTTAATTTTATCATTTAATGTTTATAATCCATTTTTTTACATAATCATTTCTATTTTTAAATATTTTAGCAATAACAACAAACACAATTTATATACCCATGTGTTAAATAATCTAGAACTGGTGGTTGACGAAGCCAGCAGCGGGCAACCGTCACCTTATGACGCATGTACATGAAGTTTATAAATTTTATGTACGCTACAATTTAAGTTTTTTGAAAAAATCATCAACCACTATACATTATTAAACTTTTAGTTATATTGATGTGTTCCAACATGCTGTTAAAAGAATTATTATCAAGGGGAGTCAAATAATTCTTCTCTTAGGGCATCTCCGCTCTAAAATATTGCATTGAACTTGCTATAAATTTTTTAAAAAAAAAGTACTCTTCCAATAAAATGGGAGGATATCGACTTCACACTGGTTATGGGTTACCATGTGCTTGCGAACTTTCAATGTATATAAGTTCACGTAAGTACTTTCATTTACATCCAATTTATATTTTTAAACTCTTCATTATAAAATTTAAAATAAAGTAATACTTATTTATATCTGAATACATGTCAATATATTTTCTTGGATTCGATTGATATATTTTTTGGAGGAAGTTACATATTTCATCATTAACATTTATGCAAAATGACGATGTTAGCTGTGATAATGAACTGCAACGTTTCAAAGAAAACTTTAACAAGCAGTCCAAAGTTGGGGGGAAAAAGTTTGCTAAGAAAGCTGATGGATGGATACTCAGTTGAGATACAACCGACATTCAGAAACCTCGAGTTCAAAAAAAAAAATACTCATGGAAAACCAAAGAAATCGCAACAAAAAAGACGTGTCGAATTTTGTTCAACCAGATATAGCTGTTCAACCATGCCCAATTTTGTTGATTCGATTATGGAGGTTGCCAGACACAGTTCATTCGAATTTAACTTGAACAAGGAACGAAGGATAGACTTAAACGAGGTCCCAGATGAGTTCGACTGTTAGTGATAGACTTGAACGAAGTGCCACCGATGAATTGTTAAAATATAATGGGCGATATTCCAAAAATATTTTATCCATACATAACAAATATACAAAATCTTGACGACGATGGAAATTGTGGATATCGAACACCAACTATTTGCCTCGAACATTTACCTATATTTTGAATTTAAATGTTTAAAAGTTAAAATGTTATGATCACCGATATTTCGTTGAACCAAATATTCTTTCTTCTTCAATTCAATGTTGAAACTAATATATATATATATATATATAGGTTCTGGTTAAAATAAAACAAGTATTAAAGTAAAACAAATAAAACAATGATATTCTGTCAACTAAAAATCATTGTGCATCATGAAAATCTTCGTGCATCGTTGTATATACTTGTGCTTTATGAATCTTCGTGCATCAGTTTTATCATGATCCAATGGTCAAGATCTTATCTTATTTG
>JAOEHQ010023576.1:0-14174 GCA_025447715.1 Asclepias incarnata
TTCTGATCAACAACACGTTACACATTCCCACCATTAAACTCTGCAAATTAACTTACTTTCCCTTTTTCTTGATTTCTTAAATAACAAACCCAGTTCAATAAATTAAAAAACCCAAAAAAATCAATCTTTTTTACTTCGTTTCTATTGAAATTAGATCTAATTTGAGTTAATTTCATCTGGGTATGTTTAAATTTTGTTAATTCATTGATGAATTATAGTGGGTGTTTGTTATTATTATAAAGAAAGATGGGATCCAATGGTAATTCGGAAAATGTGGCTGGAAATTCAACAACAAACCAGTTTTCAGGGAGTTCAAGAGGAGGAGGGGGTGGAACCGGGTCGGGTCAATCCGTTTCGACAAGTGGTAGTGCTGGGTCACCGTCGACCCGGAGTGACGTGGCAATGGCGGCTACACCTGCTAGTGAGAATACTTTTTTGAGGTTGAATCATCTTGATATTCACGCTGATGATGCTGGATCTCAAGGGGCTTCTGCTGCTACTGCTGGGTCAGTTTGACTTTTTGTTTTTGCTTTTAGTCAACGTTGTTTTTATTATTAAAACCTAATGTTATGTTGACTTTTAGTTTGACTTGAAGTTCACTACTTTTGAACAAGTACTTAAGCCGTTTAGTGTGAATTTTGCAAAAGTATATAATTTTTTTTTTATGTGTTTACTTTTGGAAAGTACTGATTTTGAAGAAGTGGGATTTTGCTATGGAATGTTGGATGTGTTTTGTTATTAAAGTTTAAGTTTTGATTGCTAAGAAGTTGGTGTGTTTAGTAAAATTATGGTTACTAGAAAGTAGGAAGCATGCTTAATGCGGTTTTCCACTTCTCACTCAGAACATAAGTTCTCGGGTTTTTTTAGGCTTGAATTAGCATTGGGAGTATGTTGGGAAATTATGTCAGGTTTTAGTCCTGCCGATAAATTTGGCTTTTTTTTGGGATTGAGTTATGTTTTCTAAAAATGTTGTTTTGATGAGATTAAGGTGGATGGTAACTACACATATTGACATTTAGTTTTACTAGATTCAGTTGAATAGTTTTTTTTATGCGATGATACTGATGAGTAGTTCTGAACAGTAACAAGACGAAAAAACGAGCTCAACGTGCAACTGGAGGGGACAAAGGTGGCAGAGGACTTCGCCAGTTTAGTATGAAAGGTTTGTTCTTTTTTCCGTCATGTGTCCACATTCCACAACATTTCCTACGTGGGCTAGAGGTGGCGATGACCCATTTATGTTTGGCTTATACTTTTTCTCAACTGGGTCAAATGAATAAAATTGAAAAAGTTCGCTAGATGGAAAATGGGTTGTACGGGTCAAACAGGTTGAAAGTCTCCCAAGTGTTTTAAAAGTGCATAGAACCTACTACACTATAGTTCTTTTGTTATCATATTTAGCACATTAATTACCTCTAAATTTCTAAAATTGAAAAGACAAAAATGCTTTTGGGGGTCTGCACAACCTGTCTTGACCCAAATCAGATTTATCAGTCCTGTCTGACCGAATCCCTTTTGATATGTGACCCAAGCTATTCTTTTTACCATCTATATTGTGGGCTAATGCTTTCTGCCGATTTTGTTATGTACAGTGTGCGAGAAAGTTGAAAGCAAGGGAAGAACCACTTATAACGAGGTCAGAGGATTCAGTTTAATGCTTTTCTTGAGCTCTTAAACTTGTTGTATTTGTGTTAATTTCAAATTTTTTTTCTTGAGTTATATCTTTTGGGGGGTGTTTTGATTTATTATTTTAGAATTAAATGAAGTTGCAACAATTGGTTTTTGGTGATTAGCTAAGCAGATTCTGCATCTGATTAGCTGCTAGGGGTCAAGTAGTTAGTCATAGAAAGTTGTTACATTCTTTCTGCAAAGAAACTACAACAACGCTGACTATGTAAGGGTAAATTGAAGTTACATATATACTTTCTTTCCCAACCTAGTTTGGCAGAATTTTGTCCTCATCTAACTACACTTCTCTTCTATCACACTAATGTCCTTTCTGATAAGCTTTTTCTTTTAATTCTGCAAATACACAGATTTTCTGAAATTACTCAAACATCTGATTACATGATTACCACTATTTCAAACTGAAGAAAACATACAAACACGAGCTATGATTTATTTATCACAACTTGCTATCTGATTATGATTATTGAGTATCAATAATCGCTTTCAAAAAGCATCTCCAAACACCCCTGTATTTCTAAATCTCTAGATTAGCTCCCCATCAGCCTGTCTTTTCACATCGGGAACCCAGGAAATGTTACTTCCATGTTTTCGATTGCATTCTTGTGCTTGAAGAGATAAGCCTGTAACCTATTTCATAATTGTAGGGTACTACTTTTACTGTTTAATATTCTTTTTGTTAGTTTGAAATACTATTCTACTTGTCAGTTATTATGTGTATCCAATACCCACACTTCTACATAGGGTTGTAAACGAACAAAACGTCCGAGAAACAGTTTGTGAAATTGTTCGGTGGAAAGTTCGTTGATCAAATAAACAAACGAACACGGAACAATATTTCCTGTTCGTTTAGTTAAACGAACAAACACGAGCATATGTCTTGTTCGTTTGTTTATGTACGTGAACATTCGTTAAGTTGATTGTTAACGTTCGTTTATGTATTTATTCATTTGTTTATGTTCATGAACGTTTGTTAAGTTGATTGTTAACGTTCGTTTATCTATTTGTTCGTTTGTATATCCTAGTATGGTATATATAATTATATATACATACATATATATTAACTATTATGATGAAGTTTTATTAATTAACGAATAACATAAATGAAAAGGAACATTATATATAATTTAAACATTGCATTTTTTTTGTATGTTTGTGTTTTGTGTTTATTTACCTTTTTAAAAGGACAAAACCAAAGAGATTATTTTCTCAATAAATAAATATGCGTTTGTCTAACGTTTGTGTTCGTTCGTTTGTTCGCTTAAACTTAAACGAAGGAACATGAACACAAAATTTTGCTCGCTTAAGTGTTCATGTTCATCTAAATTTAAACGAACGAACATGAACAAGCTCTGTTTGTGTTTGTTTAAAGCCCTGGGCATGACTGAGTTTGCTTTGTTTTTTGCTTTTAGTTCTGAAATTTTCTTTCTGTCTGACACGATAATAGAAATGTGTCTGCTTGTTATTCCAGAGCTTGTTTTTGGTACTTAAAAGTTTGATGTATAAATATGTGGGCTTGTGCAATGCATTGTATGTGATTCTGTATTAACAAAAAAAAATATCCATATAGTATGATTCAACTTGATGTCTGTTGATTGTCTTATTTTATTTATGAGAGATTTGTTACCTTTGATCATATTATTCGTGTAATTCTTATGCTAAACTATGCATTAGCTTTTGCCACATAGGCATGCATAAGCATGTATTATTCATGCACTTTTTACATTTGAACCGTTATATCTCATCTCTTTTGAAAGAACTGTGTAAAACTGAAATGGGAAGTTTGGCTTCCAGGTTGCAGATGAACTTGTAGCTGAATTTTCAGATCCCGGCAATGGTGATCAACCTCCCGACCAGGTTTGTGTTGCCTTCCAACTGTAATACTGTATATTTGGATGTATTGACTTATTGTAAACACTCTCCAGTCTTCCCCATGAAAATTGCAAAGTTTGAGAGAACACATTACTTCCGTGACAAAATAGAAGACTCTTGTGGGCTAAGAGTCTAAGACCTCTACCTGTCATCAATTTATCTACAAAGTTGATGATAGGAAAATAGGTAGTTTTAACTTTAAAAACTTCAATAGACAGAATTCTTCCGGTACTTACTTATTAGAAGACTTCATCACAATTAAGCTAGATAGGATGACTGTTTTATATCTCATCAGCTTTTGGTTAAATTTTATGCCTGATGATGAATGTGGTGCCAGTTTTCTCCTGAGTTTCTAATTTCAAAATCAACAGAATATCATAAGAATTATCAATTGTGGATGTAGGCAAGTTTTTGAACCATGAAAATGTTGTTTTTAGCTTCTCTTTGTTTCTCATTGTGTAATGTGTAATTAACATTAACATACCTAATAGAAGGGAGTAGAAGTCAGTGAAGTATGTCAATGAATTTCGTATCTGATGCTTACATGACCTTGTTTCGTTCAAATGCTTATCACAGCAACAATATGATGAGAAGAATATTCGTCGACGGGTATATGATGCACTAAATGTTCTCATGGCTATGGATATTATTTCTAAAGATAAAAAGGAAATACAATGGCGAGGTCTCCCTCGAACCAGTTTGAACGATATTGAAGAGTTAAAGGTTTTGCCCTCTTTTTTATACTCAAACTCCATCAAGATATCAATAAACTCAACAGGGTTTAATTTATTTAGGTTATGCTCTTAAATGTTACAGAGTGAGCGTCTTGCTCTCAAGAACAGAATCGACAAAAAAGCTGCTTATTTGCGAGAACTGGAAGATCAAGTGAGAACTATTGTATATGATCTATATTGGGATTATTTTTTTAGTCTATGTGTTAGTTATGTTATCGTTTTTGTTTTCTTTTTATATTATAAAGCATGTAGGTCTTCAAAATCTCATTAAACGGAACGAGGAGTTATATAGCTCGGGCAACGCACCAAGTGGGGGAGTGGCTTTACCTTTTATATTGGTCCAGGTACGTTTGTCCGGAAAGGTTATTATTTTCTTGCTAAATGGAAATAAAAAAGATGCATTACATTCTAGTTCAACAATTATGATAACCATTCTCTGTAATCTCTAACAGTCTTTTAGATATCTGAGAAATATATTTTTTATAGTTTTCTTGTAGTATCGGGTGTTCGGATTTTCACTTTTAAAGGGATATTTTGAATAGTACGGCTTGAATTTACAATTCTACGTTTTTAGTATTTCAGCAAACAGATTGTACTTCTGATTATATGATCATTTAGAGATCAAAAAGGTCAGTTTTTGATAATCATTTAGAGACCAAAAAAGGTCAGTATAGGATAATCAGTTTCATATCAGCCGCAAGCTGCAACACAACTGATTATGTAAAGTGTAATAACCTATTTACCTTATCATACCTCATCTGATAGCCTTTAAAAAAATCACGATTGTTACAACTGTAAGAATATCCAGTCACATCTTTTGCAGTCCATTTGATCACATTGATTTATCTTTATTTTGATCATTCAATATTGCATACTTTTTCAAAACACATATCCGAACACCCTTTATTTTCCGTACAAAAATTGTTATAAGTTTGATGGAGTTTCTTAATTTTTTGTTGCATGG
Organism: Asclepias incarnata; assembly: GCA_025447715.1. Taxonomy (NCBI): domain Eukaryota; kingdom Viridiplantae; phylum Streptophyta; class Magnoliopsida; order Gentianales; family Apocynaceae; genus Asclepias; species Asclepias incarnata. The sequence goes on from JAOEHQ010023576.1 coordinate 5,257, forward strand.
TAATTTTAGACCCGCCCTCATGCGACTGTCGAAGTGGAAATTTCGGAAGATATGCAGCTTGTTCATTTTGACTTCAACAGGTTAATTCATGTCTTAATGTTGCTTTATTATTATTATTTTGTTTCTTATTTCACTGCATTAAATATCAATTTTTGTATATTTGACCTAATTGCAGCACACCTTTTGAGCTACACGATGATAATTATGTTCTCAAGGCCATGAAGTTAAATGATGGATCAAACGATATTCCCAGAGAGGGAGGTGTAGGGTCCAGCATGTCAGCCATGTTTCATCCCCAAGTCTCATTTCCCCCACCAAGGTCCACCAGACCACCTCCCTCACCTCCACTTCCGGGCATATTAAAGGGACGTGTTAAGTCCGAGCATTAGTCGATACAACCTCTGCTATATCTGTATATTATGTAAGCATATCCTGCTTTGCTAGTGGCGGATTCATAATGCTTTTGTATTTGATTTATGGTAATTTATTTTAAATTCTTTGTTTGTCGACTGAATATTGAAAGCCTGTGGTTTATGTTAGGCTTTATACACTGGGCTGGATATTGAGGGACGAATAGAGGTTATTGTTGTGTAATTAGACATTAAAAAAGCTCAAATATGAGCTTGGGAATCCAATTTGCTGGACTGCAAAAGAGTTTGAAAAGTCTGAGTCAAACTTAAGCTTGATCAGTTGACTGAGTCAACCTTTTCGAGTGCTAGTTCAAACGTTTGAGTCATGTATATAAATCAATCCAGAATATATACGTATTGTGTCAAGTTTATATGAATTTCTATTATGTATACTAATATCTTTTAGGTCGAGCTGGAGTGCGTGCTTATATGCGACGGTTCTCATATTATTTTTTTTCCAGACCTTTTAAGGTATTCAAGTTTCTCAATAAAGGTTGGTCTAAGAGGGGCAATGTGTGCTGACACAAGACCATTTGTGCTGCAACGCTGGTCGAAATGAGGATGGTGCCTGGTGAGAGAAATCAGGCCGTGTTAGCAACTAGGGAATGCTTCGCCATCTTGCAAGCCGTAGCCTACGAGCTTTTTTCACGAGCTTCTGATAGTTTTTTGACAAACGAGCCGATCTCGAATCGAGCTCGAGCTTTTTTAATACATCACGAGCCGAGCTCGAGTTTTAATAATAAGGCTCGAACGAGTTCGAGCTCGAGCTCGAGCTTCTATAACGAGTTCGAGCTCGAGCTCGAGCTCTGCCAAGCTCGGGCTCGGCTCGGCTCGTTTACACCCCTAGTTGTGAGTACTAAATAGAAATGGGTTCAAATTATGTTGATTTAAGACTTTATAGCTAATCCTTGGTTTGTGTATAAAATTGAAAGCTTGTTTGATAACGTTGCGGATTTTATATTCCAACATATATGTTATTAATTAATAGCGTAATAAATTGGTGTGAAATCAATGTGCTGAAAGTCACTTGGATTTGTATACCAATTAAGGAATTATAGAGTGATTTCGAGCATACAAAATTGATGACTAAAAAAATCTGAATTTAAGTTTCAATACATATATAAATTTCATCTAATACATTAATGAGATATAAATAAACGTTAAAAATAACGATAAATTAGCAGTTTAGGCCTAAGACCACAGGGCCTACCGACCTGTTAGGACAGAACAATCTGGATAAACCAGGGCTAGGACGGTGGTGCCATACGAGACTTTGGAAAAACAATTAGGTCCAGATGTATATTTCAGGCCTGAGACTGGGCTGTTGGAAACATCTACGTAGTTACCTGGGCTTTTTATTTAAATGTAATGTAATGTTTTTTTTAATTATTGTATTGGATTTTAGTCCTATATATATGAGGGATGAGAAAAAAACCCAAAAACCCGGTACCAATGGAGATTTGGTTTCGGTATCGGTTTTGATTTTGGAACAAAATCGGTTTCGGTACCAATCAGTTCGGTAACGTTATTAATATCGGTTCGGTTCGGTATTTAATTTTAACGTCGTTATTTTAATCTAATTTTAACTAAGTTGAGCTTAAATTGTATTTTAATAAATTGTAGAGAATAGAGATTTTTTATATAGGAAAGTTTACTTTTAGGTAAACAAAGCTTTTAATTTGTCAATCGGAATATTAAAGCCTCATTGGTTAATTGATTTATATGACAACGGTCTTTTATTAATATTAATATTTTTATTTTTACTATTAATGAAATGTGTTTTTTATTTAATATATTGTCTTTTTAAATAAAAGGTAGTAGTTAGAATGTGATGCTGACATGACATGTATATTTTTACAGCGCGATAGGTATACGCATTCGAGATGGTCTAAATGCATAGTGTTGCTATCATATATCAAGCAATAATTTGGTTGTACCAAGTGAAAGATTTCTTGTATGATAGTTAGCAGTTTCTTGAATCCCATGTTGTCTTTATCTTTGATGATGGCTACGTGGGCACACACTAATATGTGATGTATGTGAATATGATCATCACATGTGGCATTAGTTGATACATGGTTCATTTCTATTATCATGATACTTTCTTAAGGATTGTCTTCTTCGTGTATAAATGTGCTGGTTTTTGTTAGCTACTTGAATTCAGCGATTAAAGATGAAATTTGTTAAATCATTAGCCGAATCAACTGATCTCAATTCCATTCCTTCTATATACGCGTACTCAACAAACTCTAATGAGCCACCAGCTTCAGACCCTCAAGATTCAATCCCCACAATAGATTTTTCCTTACTAGCGTCGTCTGATCCTTATTTGCGGTCCCAAGTGCTCCAGGAGCTTGATACCGCGTGTAGGGATTGGGGATTTTTTCAGGTAGCTGTTATCCATCTTGATTTTAGTCACTGAAACTATGGTTGCACTTGTTTGTAATTAACCTCTTTAACGTTTTTTAAAATGTTTAGGTGATTAATCATGGTGTACCGGAGACTTTGATGCACATGGTTATTGAAAAATCGCATGAATTTTTCAACTTGACAGATGAAGAGAAGAAAGATTTCGAAGAAAGGGATGTTCTGGATCCAATTAGATATGGAACAAGCTTCAACTCTAAAAAGGATGAAGTTTTCTACTGGAGGGATTTTCTCAAGATTATTTTACACCCTGAGTTTAATTGCCCGAATAAGCCTTCAGGTTTCAGGTAATCGTATCGATCTCCGAGTTTCTTGATAAGTCGTTATGGGTTCGAAACTTAATTTTCCTTTCTTTTTTTTTTTTTGTATATTTATTTCTGCTTATTTTCCAGAAACAGTTTATTCTTTATTCGCACAAGTACAATCCATGTAATCTAAAAAGGAGGCTTAATTGTGTTATTTAGCACAAATGGACTAAATATGAACTTTTTTGTATGAAAATTTTCGGATTATAAATTTCTATCACATTCTATCAATATATATAAAAGGTGTTGGTGTTCAATTTATAAGTTATAACAAATTCCATAAATGTTCAAACTGTAGAAATTAAAGTTTGAAACAAACAGTCAAAGTCTGATTCATATGTTGCAGTGAAGTTCTACTCGAGTACTTGAACAGAACCAGAGAACTGGCTAGAGGGTTGCTTAATGGGATATCAGCAAGCCTAGGACTCGACCAATCTTATGTGGAAAAAGCTTTGGGTTTTGAATCCGGGTTACAGATACTTACTGTTAATCTTTACCCCCCTTGCCCACAACCCGATCTTGCAATGGGGTTTCCCCCTCATTCAGATCATGGCCTCTTCACCCTCTTAATCAACAATGGCGTAGCTGGACTTCAAATCAAACATAAAGGGAAATGGCTCAACGTGAACAACACTCTTCCTAACTCATTTTTAGTCAATACCGGAGACCACCTTGAGGTACGTACTCAATTAAGTCTTTGCAAGTATTATAGCTTTAACCATTAGGGTGTTAATGACATTTATTTACGTTTATGCCTTTTTGTAGATTTTTAGTAACGGGAAGTATAAGAGTGTTGAGCATCGTGCAGTTGTGAATAATTCGGTCACAAGGATATCGGTAGTTTTGACGAATGGACCATCATTGGACACGGTTGTGCGTCCGGCTTACAAGTTGGTGGACGAAGAGAGGTGTCCTGCGGCATATGTTCCGATGAAGTACAAAGACTATCTTGAAATGCAACAAGGCAACCAATTAGTTGGGAAAACTTGTTTGGACCGTGTTCGAATATGAGAAATAAATCCCTGTGCTCTTTTGAAATGCCAATGTGATAGTGACCAGCCTAAACCCTAATCGATCTCACCTTATTATGTCGATTTTTATATATGTAAACGGATGAGGTTTTACCTATTCAGGTTACCTGGCGAGTCTTTTTACTCAGATATATACTGCCTAATGGGGGTATCCCGTGACTGTTTTGAACCTTTCCCTGAGCAACTCCAAAATTCTACCTAGCGGCATTCAAAGTAAATAGGTTAGGTCGATTTTATATATGCATGGCAAATATTATCAAAGTACTATCTTTTTACGTGTACTATATAAAAGACTCGATCCATCTAAAATTTAAAATAAAATACTGGAATGTGACACATGATCTTTTTTCTATTATCCAAAAAAAATTCAAGAGAACATTCTAATTCTCCTCCTTTTAGACCACCATAAAAAAAATATAAATAAAAAATAAAATATTATAATAATAAATAAAAAATCTTCCATGCTAAATAGAGCTTTCAAATTATAGATGTCTTGTATGATTCTAATAAACAGATAAGGAATAAATTTTTCAAGTCTATCGTAAGATCGGAAGTTTAGAAACTTCATAAATAAGGATGTAAAAGAGTTCAAACTTTTACCTAACTAAGGCTCGAATAGATTCGCAGGCTAAGCTTAATAACATAATATCTTATTTGGCGCATTTGAAAGCTTGTTTAGTTATTGTACATCGAACATGTTAGGCCAACTTGACAAGTCAAATGAGCCCAACGACCCTAATTATAGTGAGTTTTATGAGATTTTGAACTCTAATGCTTGTAATAACCCGAGCTTGAGTTATTAGACGAGTTTATTGAGCTCGAGCTCGTAAATGACTAACTCAACTTAAAATCTAGTAATATTTCAAATAAATAAACAAGGATGGAGTTAAAGCCCTATCAATTAATAGATTTTTTACTTCAATCCCAAACACAGGTATGAAAAGTTATTCGACCTCAAATCAAATAGTAATTAATAAAGAAGTTCAGCTCAAAATTCATGTTACTCAACCCGCCTTGTTTTTTTTAGAACGACGAGTTAGTTGTTAGTGATCGAGTACCCACAGTGACATTCAAGCGGACAGTATACAGATCCCCGATTCACGTTCTCTCATTACCACCCCCAAGGGAAACCCTTCTGAATACCGACAAACAAATGTCATTGAACCGTTATTTTGATTTTCGTCTTAGGTTGTATTAAGTTAACGATGTATACACTTTTATTTTGTTTTTTTCCGTTGGCAACTTTCAAAGCACAACCACTCCATCAATAAGATCTTCTATAGGAGAACCGAGTGGTAATCCAAAATACCAAGCTGAAGTTATTGTCATCATAAAGAGAACCTCAAAATTCCAACCATAAGTTATACAGACCGAAGATGATGTGAAATTAAACGTTGTTAATTTGTTATACACAAAAGAATCTTTCGCAATAAATGGTTTAAGTCGCCAAACTCAAGTTCTGGTCTTCGAAATAGGGTGTGGGTTGAAATCCCACTTCTGACAATTTCTTATTAAGATTAAAAACATGTGAAAGAGGATATGATGCGTAATTTGTTTTATAATGCGAAGAAATAGGTAATTTTTCACTTCTAGATAGAATTAAAACTTTTACCGTACCGTAATACATAAAATCAGAAAGATTTGCCCTCACAATGTATAACAAGTAAGGTGCTTTTTTTATACTCAAAAGAATTTGTTAAACCAAATGTTGTATTATGAATGACGTAAAATAGTAAAATTTAAATGTTAAAAACTTTTGTACACTTAATTTTTACATTTTACTCACAATTGGGCAAACCATTGATAGATTTGGTATTGGGGGTGGGTTTTGTTTAGTAATGGGGCCTGGTTTCGTAGTGGGTTAAGCAAATATTCCGAATCCAAATTAAATCGTCTTCAATTTGTTATATTTCTACAATTCTACATTTCTACATGTAGTATGAGAAAACCAAAAATAAATAAATAAAAATACACAAAAAAACTTCCAACAAAATACGATTAGATGAATTCACATTTTTTTTTGTTTAATTAAGTTAATTAACTACATTTTTTTTTAGTTTTAAGAGTATATATATTGAAGAGGATATATATGAAATTATGCCTTCACTTCTATAAATATTATGGTTTATGTTCCGCATATATTTTGAATAAAGTCATTCAAGTCTATACAATATTTTATGAATACTTTCCATCTACAATGTAAAACAAAATTAAAAACTATTAACTCGGTCTATTGTAGTAAGTTTGAAGACTACAAATTTAAATAAGATTAGAGTTGTTTTGAAACTTTTGACCACAAAGTTGATAGTTTTGACCATAAAAGGATGACCCAAAACTCCATAAGTGGGAAAAACACTAACATGCATGTAAGACCACCAAAAAGTGGGGTGGGTGGCATGACTCGCTGAGAGACTTAACTAGATATCAACTCATAAGCATCGAAGTTAGTGGCTACAAAATTTATAATTTGTGTCTGGGAAACTTGGCCACAATTCACTACTACAAAATCAGCTATTTCCCACGGCCAAATTCGTGGGAAATCCGTGGGAAACGACTGTTTTTCCACGGATTGTGGCCGTCGTTAAAAAGGGCGTGGGAAATACTTTCCCACGAAATTTCCCACGGCCACTTAATATTTCCCACGGTTTTCCCACGAGCACAAATCTGTGGGAAATATTACCACGGATTTTCCCACGGAAATACTAACAGACTTCCCACGGATTTTCAACGAAACATTTTTATATTTTTCCCACGGATTTTATTTTCCCACCGATTTTCCACTGATTTTATTTTCCATAGATTTCCCACGGATGTTGTTTCCACAGATTTCCCACGGATTTTTAATGCATTAGTTTCCCACAAATTTTCCAAATGTTGATTTTCCACGATTTTATGTGATTTCTTTTTCACACAAATTTCTTTTATTAAATAAAAATACAAAAATTAATACAAATTTCAATTAATTAAATAGCATTAATACAGATAAAAAGAAATTAATATAATTCCAATCAATTAAGATTAATCATCTACTAATACATCATATTATCATAACAAATGAAATTAATAAAGTAATATTTACAACAAATGTTCAATCTAAATATCATTTAAACCATCATCATGTATAATCTATCTACAAACCACAATCTATAGTTTCTTTCTTTCCATTTGTATCTTATTATTCATTGTTTCAAATCTGAAATAAAACAAAGAATATGAACTAAATAGCTATTAAAAATCAAAAACCGTGGAGGGTACGGCGATTTTGTTTCATAACCGTAAACCACATCCATCGTCGTCACCTTCTTCATACTACGAGCCAATCACCGTCACACATCACGAAGTTTGGTGTTTGAAGAAGCTTCCTCGTGGTGGTCTTCCTTTTTTTAAACATACGTGGTGGTCTTCTAGCAATGAAGTTCTCTCAGATTCTCTGGTGTTTTCAAAGGGATATTAAAAACTTCTCAAACTTACTTGATTTTGAAATAATCAAAAGATGTTGAACAGGATTTTAAGAACATGAAGAGGGTAGATGGTTGTCTATTTTTGAGTAAAAGTGATAGGTTGTTTATTTTTTTAGGGAGCTGATTTTTCCACGGATTATTTTGATCCATACAAGGAATTTGAATATAAAATTACCGTGCTATCCTCAATTTTGTTTATCTAATGTCTTTAATGTAGTACTTGAAAGTCAACACCAACATGATCTTCTCTCTCCTCTCTCTCTCTCTCTCTCTCTCTTAACGATCAAAGTTTTAATAATCACCAAATGTCAGCAATATACTGACCAACCAACCAACCACCAAGGGTTTACTACAATCACCAGCAAAGATACAGATTTACAAAGACAACAAAAATAAAGAATTACAAAGAAGAAACAGTACAAAGATGCACCAACACCAATAGGATACACCAACAACTAGTACAATATAACCATCCAATACAACTCCTGTCAAATGCAGCCCATAGTTCAAGTCAGATTCGATTTTTTTGAACGACTCTTGATCCACAAATAGCTCTTAGCTTTAATCTCACCAACATGATCTTCTCTTTTGTTTTGGCTTCTTTCACCAAAGCTGTTTACATATTTGCTATTTAGAGATATATAATATATATATATATATATATATATATATATATATTGCATCTTAACATCTGCAGGATCAACATGATAGAAAATTGGTATAACAATATGATAAAACCTCTTTTGGGGTAGTTGGGGTTATGGGATTTGAGTCAAACATAAAAGGGAAATAAATATGTGAGGGTATGCTTGTAATTTTATTTTATATTTCCTTGAATGCATAAAAACTTTCCGTGAAAAAATCACCTCCCATTTTTTTTAAGTAAAGTGATGGTAGTTTTTAAGAAAAGACAGTGGATTGACTATTGATTTTAGGAAAGAGGGGTTTGGTTTGTGTTTCCTAAGAGTTAATGTGAACCGTTGGATTATACTTTAGATTTTGGGGTTGTTGTGATTCACGCACGATTAGGATCCGTGTGAAGGATAAAGGGAGGTTTTGATTGGTTGTACCATAATATCTTTATTTTAATATTCCAATATCTTTTTTATGAACCGTACGGTAATATTCCATGACAATTTCATTTGTTCATATAACATAAATACATAATATACTATGCCAATGTCTTTGTTTTCTTTTATTAATTTTAATAAGGGGATAACTTATATGATGTTAACAGTATATAGTTAGGTGATGTTAGTGAATGTTTGTGAGGGGAAACATTAA
>JAOEHQ010023587.1:0-14170 GCA_025447715.1 Asclepias incarnata
TGCAAAAAATGAATCAGGTTTGGACGTAAATGACTAAAATTCTTGAGGAGGGATTGAACCTGCAAAAGTGGTATAACCACAGGGACCATTCGTGCAATTAACTCTTATTATTATTATACACCTTTGCAGTTAAAAGAAAAACAACATTATTATTATTATACCCCTAACCCCTAGCTCAGGTATTTTTTTTCTAAGCTTGAATTTTACCAACTATAGTATCAGTGTGTTATTAGCTGATGATCATCATATAAAACTCAAGATATATATATAAATATATATATATATATATCTTATTGTTACCTGAAATAGAAATGTGTGGTTCAATTTGGTTTGTGGGTCTCCCTTAAATTTTGATGATATTTGTTAATCTTTTAAAAAGTTGGTACCTTTATGTAGACTTCATGGTCTTCTCATGACATGGATTCCTTTTAAAAAAATTGTGTTTTGGGCATTGCATCTGATTCCCTCTTAAAGATTTCAACTTTTTTTTATTCTTGATTAATAGCAAACTTTATAAGTTATTCCTTTTCTTTTTTTTTTTATCATTTCTCCAAGTTTAGGTTTAAACCTCTGACATATTCCTTGTAAGTTGTTTGCAACGATTTTGATCTTAAAAATTAAAGAAAGTTCGAGACTTTTAGATATTTATGTGAAATTTCACTAAACCCATGATTTAATTGTGTAATATTGTATTTCAGGTGGATCGGTTTCGATATGATATGATATGATGATGAGTGTTCTTGGTTTACTATATTTCGGGTTATGTTTAATATCAAATGGTTTGAGCACACATAATGCTTCTGCAAGACCTGCTGTTGTGAATGTTGGAGCCATTTTCACCTTTGACTCGACCATTGGGAAAGTGGCCAAACTTGCAATCCAAGAGGCTGTCAAAGATATTAATCAAAATGCAACGATTCTTCCCGGGACAGAGCTTAGAATTGAAATGCGAAGTTCTAACTGCAGTGGGTTTCTTGGCATGGTTGGAGGTAAAAAAAATAACAACAATGGATTTTTTCTGTATAACTTATGATTTCTCTGTTTTTGTTTTTAATTTGAGCACATTTATGATCTTGTTTGTTCATACTATTACATAGATTTCATAAGAATTGCCTTGTTTGAATAAGCTTAATGTTTTAAGCCTGTATCCCCATGAACATAAAGTTAGTGGACCAATTAATGGACCACAGCCAATATTGTATAGACTTTCTGTATGGACCAATACAGCAACTTGACTTAGAAAGTACTTAGATTCATGTGGCACTTCTGCGAAAGGGAAATGTAGCAATACGTGTGACTGTGCGAGTGTTCATGAAAGGGATCCTTTTACCTCTGTATCGGAATAGAATTAAACCTTATGGACCACAATAAGTTATAACTAGTGCTGCATGATGTTCATCGGAGCAAATAGGTAATCTGTTGTGAGTGAGTTTTTGGATGTGTTTTTTGAAAGTGAACTTACTGGATATCTTAATATTGCGAGTCCAAATCACAAAAGTCAGTTTGGGTGTTTGTATAGCCCAGTTTTGCTTATGGTTATCTCATCTTCTTTAGCAACAAAACTAATTATCAAGAGGTTGAGTAAAAAATCACTTACACACCCTTATATGATCTATAATGTTCTCACATAATGAGAATTTGCAAACACCTCTCAACACTATAAAACATCAATTATCACAAACTTCAAACGATAGAAACACATATGAACAATCACTGTCTCTTGCACCATGTTTTATTACATTATGACAAAAAGTTGTCCATCTTAAATGATTATCTTTGTAACTTTTACAGCGTTACAGTTTATGGAGAGCAACACGGTTGCGATTATAGGTCCACAGTCTTCAGTTGTAGCCCACATAATATCTCATGTAGCAAACGAACTTCAAGTCCCACTCTTATCATTTGCCGCCACTGACCCCACGCTATCAAACCTCCAATTTCCTTATTTCATGAGAACAACGCAGAGTGATTTGCACCAAATGACAGCGGTGTCTGAAATTGTAGACTATTATAGCTGGAGGGAAGTTATTGTAATTTTCATAGACGATGATTATGGAAGAAATGGAGTGTTAGCATTAGATGATGCATTAGCTGCAAGACGTTGTAGAATTTCGTATAAAATTGGGATCCCACCTGGATCAGAATACGGGAGGAGTGAAATAATGGATATTTTGGTAAAAATTGCATTAATGGAAGCTCGAGTTATTGTTCTTCATGTATATCCAGATATGGGGTTCTTGGTCTTTTCAGTTGCTCGTTATCTTGGAATGATGGGAGATGGCTATGTTTGGATTGCTACCGATTGGCTTTCGTCTGCTTTAGATACAAATTTCCCATCGTCTGATAAAGTGGAGAATATGCAAGGGGTTCTTGCTTTACGCCAACACACACCCGAATCTTCAAAGAAGAAAATGTTTACATCAAAGTGGAGTAAATTAACCGGTGTTTCGTTTGGGCTAAATTCCTATGGGTTGTATGCTTATGATAGTGTTTGGATTATAGCTCATGCTCTTGAAGCTTTTTTCAATCAAGGTGGGATTATTTCATTTTCAAATGATTCAAGATTGACCGCTGCTGGTCTTGCGGATCTTCATCTTGATGCAATGAGTGTTTTTGATGGAGGAAAACTTTTGTTGGACATTCTATGGAGGACTGATTTTGTTGGTTTAACCGGGCATGTAAAGTTTGATTCGGAGAGAAATCTTGTTAATCCTGCGTATGACATTATTAACATAATCGGAACAGGATTCCGAACAGTTGGCTACTGGTCAAACGGGTCAGGATTGTCAACATTGACTCCTGAGAATCTTGTAGTTACTCGATCACGGCCAAATCAGGAACTTCATAGTGTGATTTGGCCCGGGGAAATAGTGACAAAGCCACGGGGATGGGTTTTCCCGAATAACGGGAAGTTGTTGAAGATTGCAGTTCCGCTTAGAGTTAGTTACAAGGAATTTGTTTCGCAACTGCCAGGAACTAATATGTCGAAAGGTTTTTGTATTGATGTGTTCATTGCTGCTGTTAATTTGCTACCGTATGCTGTACCATATGAATTTGTACCTTACGGAAATGGTAAAGAAAACCCGAGCTATACCGATCTTGTAAGGCTGATTGTAGCAGGGGTGAGTTCAAATTCATTTAATTTATTTTGTTAGATTGATATTAAAATTAAAGAATTACACATTACTTGGCATACTTGTACTAAAGGTGGTAATTTCGACCCATTTACCTATGCGTAACTTAATCCAGGTTATGATTTACTATAATAAAGAATGGCTAAAAATGGAAACAGGTCAAATAGGTCAAACAGGTTGGAACTCCTTAGGTTAAATCATATTATTCCAGCAACTGAGATTATTATTCAACAGACCAGTTCTTTATAACAAACTAAAAAATTGTGCTAATACCATGCACCATTTCTTTCTTATAGAGTTATAGGAGTGAGTCTAGGTAGTTGAGGTCCCACCTCCACCCTAGACCTCTGTGTCTTCCCCGCTATCTTTTTTACCTTCTTTTCGAAAGGCTTGTGTTTGTTGAGATTTGAACCCACTACCTATTCGTTAGCGGGTCACCTTGATACTGCTAGGCCAAAAGCTGGTTGGCTTCTTCTTGCCCACTAATAAGTAACACCCTACATCATTCTTTTGTGGGGATGTTTGGACATGCGTCTAAACTTTATACTAAATTGGATTTGAATTATAAGTTGGAGAGTTTTGCAAGCAGCTTGTTATTGAGATGAAAACCGGTTAGTTGATTATGATTCTTAAAGTGACAATAATCACTTTGGAATTGCTCATTCATAAGTTTGATGACCTCGTGATCTGACTGTAGGTCTATGATGGTGCCGTTGGGGACATTGCTATAGTCACAAACCGAACAAGAATTGTAGATTTCACACAGCCATATGCTGCATCCGGGCTCGTTGTAGTGGCCCCATTTAAGAAAATGAATACTGGTGCTTGGGCATTCTTACGACCATTTTCTCCGACATTATGGGCTGTCACAGCTGCTTTCTTTCTTGTTGTTGGCGTCGTGGTGTGGATTCTGGAGCACCGTATAAATGATGAGTTCAGAGGAACTCCCAAAACACAGATCATTACGATACTATGGTAAGTTTGGTTTTCTTTTAGATAGATTATGTATAGTAGCTGAGTTAAATTAATGAATGAAAGAGGCAGTAAAAATTATTTACATTTTCTTTGTGGGTCTATAGTGAGATTGAATGTGATTCTACTGTTTATGATAAAGAAAGATAGGACCCACAAAAATGCAGATTTCAGAATTTCATTTCTATTGTTTTGACAAAGGGAGGTGATTTGCTCACAACCAGGTTAACTTGGTACAGCACCAAGTGTGCTATGTTGGTACCGTACCATCTGATGCGTCTGCTGTCCATTGTTGTGTACCAAGTATTTTTGGAGATGAAAAATCACGTCAGACATATATGCTATACATATTAATAGAATCTTTTCTCTTTTTTTTTTTGCGACAGTCTTGATGCTTAATGGTTTCTTGTTTTGTTTTCCTTTCAGGTTTAGCCTTTCTACTCTCTTTTTTGCACATAGTAAGTCAGATACTACTTTTTCGTACAGTTTTTGACTTTCTATTCTTGTTTTGACTTACAATTCCAACTGATTAATATCTACTTTCAAAAGTTGATATGAATAATAATTACATCAAATGTTAAAAACGATGCTTGGCAGCAACATGTGTAACTTGAAAATTGAAAGTGCGGTTTGTGATGCTTCATACCCACGAGGCCACGATCCATCTGACACAGATGATTCCAAACTAACTAATGGTCAGATATCAAAACATGTATTACTTCATAATACATGTAACACATACAACATATATGAATAAATTTGGTGTCAAATTTATTATAACATCCCACTCAATCTGGAACTTCAAGACAGAATGTTTGACTTCAAAAGTCAAAGTACACTAGCTAGAGCAAGTACTGGTTTTAAAACATAAATGTCTGTTTTCTTTTACGCAGGAGAGAACACTGCGAGTACTCTGGGCCGTGTAGTGTTATTGATATGGCTTTTTGTAGTCCTAATAGTCAACTCGAGTTACACTGCAAGTTTGACCTCAATTCTCACAGTCCAACAGCTATCTTCTCCAATCAAAGGGATAGATACTTTAAGAAAGTCCAATGATCGAATTGGATTCCAGGTGGGATCATTTGCAGAACGATATCTAGTTGATGAAATTGGAATTCCTGAATCCAGACTTGTTCCTCTTGGAACACCCGATGCTTATGCAGATGCACTCCGAAAAGGTTCGAAAAATGGTGGGGTTGCTGCCATTGTTGATGAACGCCCGTACATTGAGCTGTTCTTGTCCAATCAGTGCAAATTCCGGGTAGTTGGGCGTGAGTTTACCAAGAGTGGATGGGGATTTGTAAGTTCCTTCTTTCACTATGTTTGTACTTCGTGTTGTGACTTTCATTGTCAGATCAGTCATTTTCAAGATTCAAAATATTAAATCCAACTAGTATTTTGGAATCTTCATGACACCAAGATAAATCTTCAAGATGATAAATAAGGTTGCAGTAGTTTTCATATGTTTTTAATCAGAGGTAGCAAGATAGTAAGGACGTACAGGTTGGGCAGTAGGCAATATCGGTTTCATAATAAATACATGGAGCTAACAAACATGTCCACACTATTGCTTAACAACCATTAATGTGTTTTTATCTTGATTTGTTAGGCATTCCCGCGTGACTCTCCATTGGCGGTCGACTTATCAACTGCGATTCTCTCATTATCAGAGAATGGGGACTTGCAGCGAATCCATGACAAATGGCTAATAAGAAGCGGTTGCAGCACCGATAACGCAGAGCTTGAATCAGACCGATTGCACCTCAAAAGCTTCTGGGGGCTCTTCCTTATTTGCGGCATCGCTTGTTTCATTGCCATTTTCATATACTTTTGTCAAGTATGTAGGCGGTTTCGAGCCATACCAGAATCAGACGGGTCACGTTCAAGGCGGCTTCAAACGCTCATATCAGTAATTGATGAGAAGAAAGATCCTCGAGATAGAGATAAGAAACGGCAAAAAGTCGAGAGGTCGATATCAGATGAGAGTAAAGACAGTGAGATCGGACACGACTCGGAACAAAGATAGTCTGATCTGCATAGGTGGGAGGGGGGCAGTAACAGGAAATGTATGAGATTAACGAGCATTATTTAAAATTGTTAACTAAGCTTTATATATATATATAATTAATTAAATTGAAATTTTAGAATGCTGATAAGCATAAGGTGATTAGGTGATTGTAATTTGTAAATGCATTGATATATATTAAGTCTAAATTTTAATTAGCTGATTGTAATTTGTAAACGCATTGATCTTTACATCGATTCCTATTGTATTGTATTGTATACTACATGTATTGTATCGTATCGTATCGTATCTATCTATAAAACTTCCTGGTAAATGTATTACATTAAACTTATCTATAAAGCTCGAGTTTAGCATAAATTTTTTGAGTTGAGTTTGAATAAAAAGCAATAAAACAGTCATTGAAAATAATTTTCAACCTTCATGTTAATGCATCTTATTGATAGTTCCAAGTATTATGAATATGGAGCTATGGACACGCAAACTCTTAGAAAAAAAAAACCCATAATTGGTGTAGAATAAAATCAAATGTGAAAAGACATCTTAAATTGATGTGTTTAGTACAACGGGTGAGATTTCGAAAGGAAAAAAAAAAGGGAAGTTATGAGGCTTTGCTAAATATAATGATTTGGAAGTAAATTTGTAGTGTAGTTTCAATGATTAATTAATGCCCTAAGGGTGTAGTTAAGGTGCATAAAATAGTTGTACACTTACCATAAAATTCAGGGATGGACTTTTGATATGGAAGGTACAATTATTTTATGCATGTTGGCTGTATTTAACATTTTCCTTAATTAATTATAGTAAAAGTAAATGGTTTGAAATTCCTCCACAATAGTAGTAGGAATATATGTACGTATATATTGTCCAGACATTTCCGTCCGTATCTTCACTAAAAATTAATTTCCTTCCACTAAAGTTAGTCTCGCCACCAACCATCAAGAGATGGATTACCACAACGGATTCTGTTAATTAATCGGAACCCAAATTTATCGTTGAGCTCAAATTTACCGTTAAAAAAATAAATAAATAAACTAGGCTCGCCCATGTCTGGGGTCTGCACAGCAACTGGTTTATGAAGAAGCCTATCAATTAATTAATGTACTTCCAAGTTTGTGAAACTCTTCAAAATTAGACAAACCATGCATTTCAATGAACGCAAAGAAGGAAAAAACCAATGAAATGTAACAACAGACAAGTTTACAAAACTATGGTGTTAAATATTTCATTTTATTATATTTTCATCACTTTGTACACATCACACATTTGATGTTCCGGACAACACTATTTAAGTTAAATCCAACCTTTTCTATAATACTTGTTCAGGAATTCTTCTTCCCCGCAATATTGTTTTAGTACTTTGTATACTTCCATAAGAAGTTTCGGAAACCGGCTACTGAAATACCCCTCGAATCCTGTGGGAACAGGCCCTAACACAGCTTGAACGTCTTTCGGGAGTTCCCTGTAGTGATTCAATTTGTTTCTTATGACCCGTAACAAGTCACGCACACTATCATACTTGTACTTTCTGTAACGCCCAATGTCACTGAGGAGGGTGCTGTCTAACTTGTCATCCCACTTACCACCTAAAGCAACTGTACCGATACTTTCTAGAGCTTTCAGGAGATCGGAACGGGTCTCACGGTCTTCTAATTCTACACGATCACTGGCATCTCGGAGAAATGAGAGACGCATCTCGGGATCCCAAAATAGAGGGTGATGGTATACTTCTGCTGCGATTGGTCTGGGCAACATAATAAACGCAGATATTAATCAAACAATTCCAGGTCCATTTAATCATTTATTAGAGACTGGCATTAGATGTGGCAAAATGGGCGGGTCAGCGATTTGTAACGGGTAAACATAAATCCTTTTCTGGAATCCAAGCGGATCGGGTTGGGTTAGGCTTACCTGTCAACACTTTCAGTCAAACTTAAACGTTTAAAGTATAACTAAATGTATTAACAAAGATTACCAAAACTATGCAGCTAAGAATATATTTATTTCTTTTAACATAGTGAAATTTGAATGGTTTTAAGCATTCGAAAAGCCAGTTACCTATGAACAGATTATAAGACACTAGTTATCAATTAAAAGTCGGCTATCTATAAGTTTCTTTATACCATCGGTGTATCAACTATAATCGCTTAATGTGAGATTAAATAATGCAAGTTCGAAACTTTAAACGAGGATTTCCTTATAAACAAAATAAGGTCAACTTAGAATACTTTTCCTAGATAATCTCACAGTCCATCAGCGTACTTTTGTTATTTGACTGATTAAAGCAAGTGTAATTACCTTACTTTCAGCCAGGGTGTTTTTGTTAGTCGACTAGTAGACCAGAATCTATTTAAACTACTTTCAGTCTTTCATGATACCTTTTAACTTTGGAATGCATTTTAGATACTGTATAAGTGTCTTACCTGAACTCTGGGTCAGGATGTATGAGATTTGAGACAAGATCAAAAGCTTCCGGAATACTATCTACCAAGAAGAGATCTTTGCGGTCATTCACAATGTTTATATCACGCTCAAGCATGTCACCAAATGGGTGTCGACCACCAGTGATACAGAAGAAAAGCAAGCAGCCAAAACTGAATAAATCCACAGCACGGGTTTGCCGTTCATTGCGAAGTTGCTCTGGTGCTTGCCAACCCGAACTGCCATAACCTACGTAAATGCCATAAAGACGATCAACATTTACAATCCATATATGATTTTTGAACAGTGAAAGTTCTTAATAAGAATATGGTGAAGAATCACATGACAGAGCGTAAAAAGCAAATCTTTTAATATTCAACATGCTATTTGTTGATTTAGATTGTTTTCATCATCACAACTTCAACCTATGGATTCTACACATGTTTAACAAATAAATGAACTACAAAGATCATAACAGATTTAAACAGCCAACTTTGAGCTTATACAGAAGACTTGCCTGTTGCACTCTTGGTTAAACAAGACATATCGGCAGGTAAGCGTTTGCTAATGCCCATATCTGAGACCTTTGCGCTGATAGAGCTATCCATGCGTATAAGAACATTTTGAGGCTTTAAGTCTCGGTGAATGATTCCAAGTTCATGCAAATGAGCAAGTCCAGTAACTGTATCCCTACATTTTATAATTGCCAATAAATATATGACGAGATCAAATACTTCCTAGAAAAGTTCTATTTACCAGCAAAACCAAACAAAAATGGTTTCACCTATATCGTAATTAAACAGCTCTGACTAACCTCATTACTTTCAACAACTCAGGAGAAGGATACCCATTGGGCTTCCATAGTTTAAAACTCTTGACTTCCAACGTCAGTTGCAACTGAACAGTTGAATTTGTTTTTGACAATATTAAATCATGTAAGCTACAGATGCAACGCTCCACAGCAATATAAACGAAGTCTTGATCATACTCAACACCATACCATCGCACAATGTTAGGATGTTGATCAGATACAATCAGATTCTGAATCTCTTTCAAAGCGACATCATGATGCACTTTCACAATGCGCTTCACAGCAACAGGTCGAGTATCATAAATTCCCTCCAGCACAATTGTACCATTACTCCCTTTGCCAATTTCTTTGTCAGAAACAAATAACTTTCCAATTTTACGTTCACTTATCTCAACATGTTGTAACCCGTTCCTTATTTTCTCAGTATTGACATCTAGCCTACTGTTTCCAGATTTCCGACCTTTCTTCTTTCTAGATGTTACATTTTGCACCTTAGTAACGTTAACTATCTCATTTAGTTCATTATGTTTCTTCCTTCCAAACTTCCAGCAGTAAAATACAAGGCCTATGAAGAATGAGAGAGTCGCAACCAAAAAACCATGCAACCACACATGAATACTTGCAAGAGTTTCAGGTGGGACTGTGACATTTTGTGCATGCCCGTCGTAAGTATGGTAAGCGGTAGGTGGCAGATAAGGAACAAGTTGACGCGGGATTTGGGGATCAATAAATATGGTCTTTGGTAACGGAATGGGAGCAGATAAAGGAGGGTTTTCATCATCGGGAGACGGTAGAGCAAAAGTTTCACCACCACGGAGTTGCATCATGAAAATCGACTCCAATTCGTGGGGATTACGAGCTCGAAAAACAGGCGGGCTTGACTGACAAAACTCTTGTAATTGTAAATCACCCCTAATTCCGCCTAATAGGGTATTAGAGCCACGGCATTGACGAGAAGCTTCGAAATCAGCAAACATCAGTGACCACAAAACATTGCCAGTTCTCGATGAAGAATACGTTAGTTCATAGTCAAACCTCTTGATGTAGAGCAGTTGTTCATGGTCAACTGGGTCAAAGTCTAAGGAGGTCCGTCCCTTCCATTTATCAGCATCTTTTTTCAGTATTATTGGATTTCGTTCAGAACTTGAAGCCGCATCTGACTTGAAAGAATAAACGACATGACCAGTCTGGGGATCAACAAGGAATACAGTCGTCTTTTTAGACCCCGTCAGAACTCCATCCACTGAAACAAGTGGTGTTCGTCTAATTAATTCTTCAACTCCAAATGGAAGTTTCTGGGATACCAAAAAAAAAAAAGTGAGAGATTAAGGTGCATTTAATGGTATCATAAGGTCCTGATATTCCGTAAGACACCCTGTAACTCATACACGAATCCTGTTCAGAATTTAGCACTGTAGCGATGGTTGGGCCCATTTAATTACAAAACAAGTCAATTTGGGTTGTGGTTTAGCACAAGAAGGCCAAACAAAAAAGTTTAGCTAAATTCTACTTAAAATGCATAAAACCACTTAGCCAGTTTAGATTACTATTATGATAAAATTGTGTTCGCAACATAATTAACTCAAAAAATATTTATAAAAAATGAACAAAAGCATGCTGGTGAATTAACTAAACTAACCTGTCCTAATTAGCCATACTAAAATATAAACTATTTCAACCCAAACCCATTACCCAGCCTGACAATTTGCCACCTCCTGTTAGCAGCTCAACCTCTCAAGTAAGTAATTGCCAAAAAAAACGTGAAAACATACATGCAAAATGAAAACGTGAAAACATACATGCAAAATGAAAATACCAAGGGTTGCAAGAACAAATGAGGTTGCAAGAACGAATGAATTATGAACAAAACATGAAAAGGAAAACGCACTGTGATTCATCAAAGATTACTCACCTCTGCTTTAGAGTCCTTGGCATGTATGTATAGCTTCCAATTATCTCCGCAGTCTAAATAGAACTTACTATGCTGTCTAGATAAATTATGTTCATCATCCTCCAAATTTGGTGCTTGATGTGCATCATATATTGATGCACCAGACGGGAAGGACCACATGATTTTACCTGAGCTGATATCCACCTGATATAATGTACCATCTGGAGCGGCCACCAATATAGCATCTTGTTTACTGAATGACAAACATAGCATAAAAGATATATTATAATGACGTGGTAGAAAATACTACATAATATGTTCATATATGCCACCATAAGCATATCTTATGAACTCCAAAGGTGTATAAGAATCGATAGCTGATATTAGTTATTCCATTCGCATGACTCACACATATCACATATGCACACATAAGATAATTTCATGAACATTAAGACAAAGATCAAAAAACACATTCTGTCATAGTAAAGAAAGAAAAAAGATTTGATGAAACAATAGACTATGGTCATATAACATTTCTTACAGCATATCCTAAAATTGCTTACTATTATGCTAACAGCAAATGCATGAAGATAAGAAGCAAACAAGGTTAAATCTTCTCTACATACAGATTTATACACTCCAAAATAGCTTGTTGAAAGCTAACCAGGGTAAACCCTTTACCCAAAAAAATAGCTTGTTGAATTCCAGGTTTTTTTGAAATTGATCAGCAAGGTTAATTTCTAACTATTTTATAATCGCATTCAGTATTCTTGGTATAATATAATATGTAATAACCTGCACGTTTTGTCAGTGTTCCTTGGGAGAATTACTTTTAAGGGTACATGACGGCCAAGAAGAAGTCTCGTACCCATGGATTGTTTCCTTCTATCTAGTCTAATCAAGATGGTCTTGTTTTTGTCGATATTTATGAATCCAAAACTTTAAGAGGAACAGTAGCAGATATAATAATATAATATTGATCTTTTGTTATGTTTAACCTCCCAGAACTACATGATTTACTATATACTGACCCAAAATACATTATACATATTAAACAATAGCAGCCTTCTATTTTTATAGATTTTATTTGAAGCTAAATGACCCATTAGTTCTCTAGGCCAGGCCTATAGAATCACCCAAGTCAAAAGTTCAAAACTTGTTACCCATCGAAGTTTCTTTGCTAGTCACTCTGCACTATGATTAACCTCTTTAGGAACGAACAAGCTACCAATCCATGCTTTATTCTCAAATGAGAACAAGAACCATTATACCTCGATGATACAAAACCAACATAGAAATAGAAGTAACTATTTAATGAAGAAGTTTCAAAAAAAAGCCGAGCATCCTCCAACATTGACAGTCAAACTTGAAAACATCCTACTTCACTAAGTAACAAGTAAATCACGGATCCATAATATAACATAGTCTACATCCTTTCTACTTCTATTAAGCTTCCTCATTCTAGCAAGGTCCACATCCTCAAAGATAAGCTACTTTAAACCCCCAAAAAATATCATTATTACTAAACTTTTCCTTAACACAAAATATATGAACCGGTTACTTCTACTCCAGCATTTCGAAGTTCCCAAAAACAAACATTGATTGCTCAACAAGGAATATATGTTATAACTACAATGCACAGCAATAAAGTATATATAAGTATTTACGTATATCCGAATTCCGGCCAAATAACTTCTTTCATTTCAACATATAAAAAAGATTACATTTTTCAAGATTTATAATAATTGGAACGCAATTAGAAAATGGTTTTGATGTCTAAAACACAATCAAAGCAAAAAAAAAAACAAAAGAAATTGTTAAAAACCCTAATAACCCTAAAATCCAGGATCTAAAATTTCTTGAACTAAAAGCAAATGCTGTTAAAAATGAACATACGGTGTGGAGTTGATCTTGGCAGGCAGCGGCGGAGGGAGCTGAAACTGATCCGGCACGGAGGTGCCAGAAGTGGTTGACGGCGGCGGAAGGATCGGCAGACTCCCAAATGCGGCTGGGATTACGGCCAAAAGGCGTAATAGTGAAATTAATGGTCCTCTCATCATCATTCAAATCATCTACATACTAATTTTGATTTATTCAACATTTAAATAAATTGAAAATGAATTTTATTATGGATAAGAAGAAGGGTTTTAATTTCTTTTTAAAAGATTTTTGATTGAAGGTTTTTTTTAAAAAAAATAATTATGGGAATTATGGGAATTTCTAATTGTAATTCTGATTAAAGTTGTGTTTGACCGGTATTATATTAGGGGCGATAGGCACCCTTTTTTATTATTACTCCGATGGATATTCCTTTTCCTTCTCTAAAAAGTAAATAATTGATAATAATACAACAACAATAGTATCCAATCTCTACCGAAGTGGGGTATAAATAGGTAAGATATAGACCGTCTTTCTTCTACCTAAAGATAAATAGACTGTTTTCATAAGGACCTCCGGCCAAAAGGAAAAGAATAGTAAAGTAAAATTGTTGAGCTAAAAGATGACGATGGTTGGTAGCCGATTTCGCTACAGGACTTTAAAATAATAAAAATTGTTGAAATTATTAAAATATTTAAATATAAAAAATGATTATGTATAAATGATAAGATAAAAAAGAAAATATTTAAAATATCTACTTATAAATTATAAAATACAGATTTGGAGGTCATTATACATATTATAAAAAGTCAAAACTTAAGGTTCAATTAGACCATATAAAGTCAAATACATAGTATTCCTAAATAAATTAAACATGGAAAAAAAACCCCTACAATTTAATACTCATAAAGTCGTAATAAAGAAAAAACATAATCTATACTACTTTATAAAACATTTACAACGTGTCTTAAAAATTAAGAATATATATAGACATGGGATGAGTGTTACAAAATTTCTTGGAACCAATGTGGGACAATATA